>CM060353.1:23419380-23620380 GCA_030545235.1 Helianthus tuberosus
AACCACATGTCCAAGAAATTGGACTTCACGTAGCCAAAACTCGCACTTAGAGAATTTGGCATACAATTGTTCTTTCTTCAGCAGCTCCAAAATAGCTCTTAGGTGCTGTTCGTGCTCAGCCTTTGTTCTTGAATAAATCAAGATGTCGTCGATAGACACAATCATGAACTTGTCCAAGTGCGACTTGCAAACTCTATTCATCAAGTCCATAAAGACTGCAGGTGCGTTTGTCAAACCATACGTCATAACAAGGAACTCGTAGTGTCCATAACGAGTTCTGAAGGCTGTCTTTGGGATACTCTTCCCTTGTATCCTTAACTGATGGTAACCAGATCGAAGGTCGATCTTTGAATAAAAGCTTGAGCCTTGCAGTTGGTCGAATAGATCATCAATCCTTGGCAGATGGTATCTATTCTTGATCGTCAGCTTGTTCAGCTCCCGGTAGTTGATGTTTATTTGAAAATCATCATCCTTCTTTTTGACGAGTAGAAATGGGGTTACCCCAAAAGGGAATTTTTGGTCTGTTATCTTCCTTCTCTATCCATTGCTAAAACTTCTCTGTCAGTCCTTGCATCTCCGAAAATGTAAGTCGCTACGATGCATCGACTACGGGTGCAGTGCCTGGAATTAAATCGACGCGGGATTCGACTAATCGTTGAGGAGACGATTCCGGCAAGTCTTCGAGGAAGACTTCGGGGTATTCTCCAATCACAGGGATATCTTCGAGTTTTGGTTCTTCGGCTTCTTTTTCCACGACATGAGCCAAGAATGCAACACATCCTTTGTGCGAAAATTTTTGTGTCTTCTTTGCCTGATAATCCGTAGGAGCGTATTCTGCTCCATGAATCACAATCATTTCTCCGTTCGTCGTCGGGGCGCGGATGACAATCTCCGCCGGGTTGTTCGACAACCAGTCCATCCCAATTATCACATCGAAGCTTCTGTTAGGCTTGTTCTATCGAGAACTGGGTATCTAGGTTACTTACTACTAAAACAACTATATTTTCTGAAGCTAAAATTTGACAATACTATCAAATAGAGCATAACATTGACTATTATGAGACGTACCGATATCCACGCTTGGATTCTATCCCCGCTGTTGAGCTTTCATCCACGTGCCTGAGTGTTCTTAGGGCAATACTTCCTGAAATGCCCCACATCACCGCAATTAAAACATGCTTGGCCACAGTCTTGATCGTCAGCTTCCCTGCCTTGATAGTTGTTGTCGTCGTTATTTCCTCCGCGATTTCTGTTACCATCTTGACCTCTATTTCCATGTTTAGTACCTTGCCGACACGTTTCCTTGACATGTCCCACCTTGCCACAGTTACCACATTTTCCATATCTACACCGCCCGTTATGGGGTCGTCGACAGTTGTCGCACTTTGGTAGGATACCCGTGTACTCTTTTCTCTTTTTGGCCTTGTCGTTGCTACTCGACTGGGTACCCTGTTTGAAATTTGCCAACTTCCTCTTGTTGTCCCCAGATGACTCTACATGAGTCTCCTTCTTCTCCTCAGAGGTTGAAAATTTGTTCATCCTGATTGCCTCTTCCGTCAGGGCTACACTTAGATTGATGGCCTCAGTGATTGTTGCAGCCTTTGATGTCGTTACCATGCTCATGATTTGGGGTGCCAATCCCCAAATGAAACGCTCAATCCTCTTAAACTCCGGATCTACCATGTAAGGAACGATACGCGATAGAACTTGGAACTTCTCCACATACTCAGCTATTTTTGGACCTTCCATCTTCAAGTTCCAGAACTCAGTTTCTACCTTCTGGCTTTCTGTTCTCGAACAGTACTTTTTATGCATTAGCTCTTTCAGCTCGTCCCATGATAGAGCATATGCAGTAGCCTCGCCCATTGTCTGAACCTGAAGTTTCCACCATGACAGAGCCCCATCTCGGAACAGCCCGGAAATGTACGTGACCTGATCTCTTGGGGCGCATTTGCTCGCACGCAAAATAGTGTCCGTCTTCTCAATCCAGCGTACGAAGGTTACGGCACCCCCAGTGCCGTCAAAATGTAGGGGCTGGCAGCCTAAGAACTGCTTGTAAGTGCAGCCGTTGGGTGGGTTATTTCCTGAGGTACCTCCGTTGCGCTCGGAGTGATGGGCCTCGTATTGTGCGATGACTGCAGCAATGATTCCCTGAAGTTCCGCCTCGTTGGTGGGTATGCGTACATCCCGTCTTGGAGGCATCTTCTAAATGATGATTGTATGGGTCAGGTCATAGTAGGTAAAATGTACGTAAGTATACAACAATATCAACACATAACATCTCATGTTATAAACAAATCAATCACATAACATCTCAGGTTATAAATAGATCACCCATATTGATAGCTTCTGCGATGGTTGAGGGCTTTGAGGTAGTAACCATACCCCTGATCTGGGGTGCAAGTGTCCAAATGAATCGTTCAATCCTTTTGAACTCCGGTTCGACTAAGTAGGGGGGGCGACCCTAGATAAGTCGTGCGATCGCTGGACAAGTTCAGGAATTTCTGGTTCGTCCATTTTCAAATTCCTGAACTCCACCTCAAGCTTCTAAATTCCAGTCCTAAAACAACATTTCTTCTCAATCGTTTCCTTGAGCTCGTCCCAGCTCAGTGCATAAGCAGCGTCTGTGCCAAGGGTCTGAACCTGGAGGTTCCATTAAGAGAGTGTGCCATCTAGAAATGTCCCCGAGATATAGGTAACAATCTGTTTGGGGCGAACTGTTACTCATTCTTAGAATGGAGTCGGTCTTTTCGGACCAACGAACAAATGCAACGGCGCCTCCTGTTCCGTCAAAGTTCAAAGGCTTGCAGTTCAGGAACTGTTTATAGGTGCAGCCAGTTGGAGGGTTATTTCCAGTAATGCCATCGTTGTACTTAGAGCGGAGGGCTTCATGTCGTGCATTTATCTGTGAGATGCGTTCTTGCAGCTCGGCTTCTGTCCTTGGCAACGTACTGGTGTTTGTGTCACGTCTGGGTGACATTCCCTTTTGTCGAAGTGGTGTGAAGCGGGTTAGACAACGTTTCAATTGTCCATGAGGTGTATATAGCAACATAAGCCATCATGTAATCACCCAATTTCATACGCAAATATACTCACTGTATGAGTGGGGAAGTAAATTTCTGAGCCTTCACATAGGCTTGCCAATTTGGCTTGTTGCTCGTAATAGAATGAACTCGAGGCTACATCGCCTTGGTCATTCGTGTTTAAGTTATTTCCTGCTGCATTGGTTATCATTAGCTTGACCCGCAGAGTCCACCAGGATTCCTGTGCACTACAAATCGTTATTACGTGGGCCCCCGTAATAATAAATTGTCTTGCACAGTTACCCCAAATTTTCTCTCGTCTAAGCAGATGATCAATCAAGGAGCAACAGTAGGTGCATTGGCATGAACAGGGTCATGCTCCAATGCGGGGTCAGGAGCAGCGCCTGGCTCAGGGGCCACGGCCGGCTCTGGATCAAAACTCCATCTCAAGATCAGCTGGATCAACAAACACAGGGGGTTACAGGATCCTCCAAGGGCTGGTCTAAGTGTATGAACTCAAGCTCGTGGTCTGGATCAAAACCAGGTGGAAAAGCAGGATCAACCTCAATATCGTGATCAAACTCAAAGCTGTGGGCGGGATCCGGTGCAGCTGATGATGCCATATCAGGGTCGGCGTCGTGTGAGTGGTGCTGCATTCCCTGTATGTGCGAAGATGCGGATGTCAGAAACTCAAATGAGTCTGGGATAGGAGAATGGACATGAGTTTCCCCTACAGGAGCGTCCGCATGCAGTAGTCTAATACCAACAGCAATAGGGCCCTGCCCTCGAATGGGTCCTCCTTCAGTAGATCGTTATCGTCGTCAGAGGCCACGTCGGGAGGGGGGGCATATCAACAATAGGATAAGCGGCAAGGGGGCAAATTCCCAACAAGATGGCCATCAGTAGGCTCTGCTACGACTTCAAGCAGCGCAAAAGGGCTGAAAGTCGTCATTGTCTGTGCCAGTAGTATCGGAAATGTACACCTCGTGCTTTGATGAGACTATGTCGTCTGATACTATAGCCATGGGATTCGTAGTGTCCATCTTTCTAGTACTTGATGAAAGCATGACATTTGTAACACAAACACATATACGTATAATAATCAATCATATAATCATATAAACATGTTAGTCAATCAAATAATTCTCCTAGTCCCACTAGCCAAATTCCTCCCAGTCTCTAAGACTGCTCTATCTTCCACCTCGACCTCTTAGATCGAGCCTCGGTCCCCTTGACCGAGCCTCAGCCTTCATGACTGAGCCTACTCTTCCTAGCCTCACTAGCCAACTACCTCGGTCACCTAGACCGAGCCTCGATCCTCCAGACCGTGCCTCAGCCCTCCAGGCTGAGCCTATAATAAATCAACGTGCTCAACATTTGTTTGTAAAAAGTTTTGGATCTGGACTTAAGTGGTATGCAGTAAAAAGTTTTCGTGAGAGCCCTAGTGATCATAGTCTAGACTCGAGAAAGAATCCTAGTTCGCTATGATCAGGGCTCTGATACCAAGCTGTCACACCCTGGCTTTGCAGAAGCGTGGTTAATTTGGTGTGACTTCTTAATACCATAGCTTAACCATAACAAAGCTATATGAAATAAAACCGTGCAAGATCATCCATTTAATTAAGTTTTGAAAACCAAATACAACAACATTGTCTTAACAATCACAAACATCAACATGACAAAAACACAGTTTAAGGATTGTGACTTGTCCAGGAAAGAGTGACATTCCCCAAACCCGGATGATCTCGTAACTAGTGCAGCGGGAAAACGTGTCATACCGCGCCAGATCCTTTAATTCCCTGAAATACATGTAAGTTGAAAAATCAACAATAATGTTGAGCGAGTTCATGTGTTTAGTATGTGCGCGCGAATAAACCTTTGTAATCATTACAAGTATGAATGTTTTGTAAACTCTGGTATGAAAGCAAATAAGGAAACATATCAGTTATTGTGTATCCACATGGTCCAACCTGCGGGCGCATGGGAGGGGATAGGACAAGGTCACCACATGGTCCAACCTGCGGGCGCATGGGTGGTGTTACGACAAGGTTACCACATGGTCCAACCTGCGGGCGCATGGGTGGTGTTAAGACGGGGTCACCACATGGTCCAACCTGCGGGCGCATGGGTGGTGTTAAGACAAGGTCACCACATGGTCCAACCTGCGGGCGCATGGGTGGTGTTTGTTATGCTCAAATAGGCCTATCACTCGTATCCCTCGATCGTACTACGAGGACTAATGTTCTTAAGGTTTCACCTACCCAATCACATAACCTAACAGTTCCTCCCTTAGCTGACCATACCATGTAAGAAACATTCGTAATCATAGTAACATGTATTTCACCCCCGCAGTTAAGAAAACTGAAAACAGTTAGAGAAAAGGGGGACATGAACTCACAGTGGTGCGTCTCTACCAAGTATGCCTCCAAATCAGTCAGCTGTATGGCGACCTACACGTGCTAACTCTATTAGACGGACGGCCGTGCCTTAGCTTTATGGTTTAAGTTTTTGGGAAATAGTTAGGCAACTATTTCGTGTTTACATTCTGTATACTTGGTAGTTATTTTCCTTCCCAAGGATGGGGGATTTAATACATGTGTGTTCGTAACATTCAGATTTCACTATTAAGTCTCACTTAATATATTTTATTTCCACTTCAAAATATGAATATTCTTCTCAAAAATATTATATTTTCATACATGTGATTTTCCCCAAAATAATATCCTTGTCAAAATACACATTTATGAGTATTTTCTGAAAATACGTAAGTTACGGATAAAGATCGGGTGGTAATAATAATACCGTTGTAACTTAACTATTTATTGTGATGGCGTTCGTATTATTTTGGAGCCGTTAATATTTAGTAATATTATTTTTACCCTAAAAATAATATTTACGTAGTTCACAAAAATAATCACAAAAATTTACACAAGTGTTGTTAAGAAAATATATATTCTAAATATATATTTTAGCAAGTTTTATTTATAAAAATTCCACCTCCGACACTTGGTTGTTTTGTAATAAAAATTATGGCAAAAAGTAATTGGGAAAACAAGTTGAAAATATATCCATAACACTTGTGATAAAAATATTTACAAGTGTTAGATTTTTGGAAAAATTTCGCCAGAGTTTCCTCTGTAACTGGAGGTGGCCACGCTTTCAAGTGTATCATTTTCTTTTAAGAATTCAAATCAACAATGTTCCCAACATCAATCAACAAAGTTTCATTATCAAAATAGATATAAATCGCAAAACACATGAACTTGTGGTTTGTACAAAATATATAGTAACTTTTCCCATATTTTTAGTAGATCTTTCTATAAATAAAAATCGGTTCCTCACGAATCTTGTTCTTTTAGAAAATGCATTTGTACATCTTCTTGTCAAATATTACAAAAACAATTCTTTTGTTAAAACTTTTTGTCACACAAGTGTCTACACACTTGTGTGTTTACAAAAAAAAAATCACCTTTGTTTAGGAAGGATCCGACTTTAAAAGTATGATTTTATTTTACACGTGGTCCTTCGAAAATACCACTTGTAGATCTCTAGATCTACAAGTTTAGAACTCCATTTTATAAGAAAAAATAGCTTTTACACAAGTTCATGTTTATGTTGGAAAGGGTTCGTCATCTAGAAACTTTACAACTAAACATAAGGCTAGTTCATGTTTCATGATCTAGCGGGTTGATGACGATTCATTTCCATACTAGCAATCAACAACAATAAATAACCATAATAAAACTAGTTGTATAAGTTTTACACTATTATTTATTTATTAACCACCAAGTTTATTACCTTTAGTAGACCTTTAATTTTTGTTCCAACATGTTCATAAATTTCAACCGTCAAAATTCTTATTAACCACTTTAGAATAGATCAAAAAGGCGTTTAGAGTCACTTACTACTAGCTCGAGGCTATGGAAGAAACTAGTCGAAAAACGAGTGGTTAAAAGCGTTGAGGTGAGGTCCTTGCGATTCCGTGAACACCGGGCTTCCTTATGCGTGACCCTTCTCCTTTGTGTGTAAATAAAATACAAGATGGAAATTGAAAATGTTGGTGGGTGGGCTTCTTGGTCTCGGCCGAGAGTTATCAAAGAGAGGGAAGGAAGATGAAATTCTTTTGTGTTGGTGAATAAAGTATGTGGTGGTGTTTATTTATAAACACAATTCTAGTGACCAAAGGGCACTATGTTCCCTCTAGTGCCTACACAATCACATTCCCAAGTTCAAGAAGATATTAGAAAAAGATCTTGGAGATTTAGTCCAAAACGTGAAATGGGTCCCCTTAGGGGACGGTTGCAGTTAGGGGGGGTTTGGTTTGATTCTAACTAGTTAGTTAGGGATGTTAGTTAGTTAAATTAGGAGGTTAATTTAGTTACTAGTGTGTAGTAAATTGTAATGGGTGTTAGGGTACTCGGGGACCCTAACTGGCTCAGAAAAAGAAAATAGTGTCAATGACAATGTTTTTATGTCCCGGGTTAAGTCCGGCTATACGGTTGGATATTGATCCGTTAAAGTGATAAATAAATATATAAAGTGTCGTTATTATCTCTTTTAGTGACACAATTTATTCCCGACACTATGGAAAGTGTCTAGTAATATTTTTCCAACTTTTTGCACTTTACTAGTTTAGATAAATGCTGAATTTTTATTTAAAGTGCAGGATTTTGTGTTTAAATCATATTTTTGGCACATCCGGTCACTATAACTATCACCTAGTGTCGCAGTTCTACAACCCTCATTTCCCTACACTCTCTACAGGTGTAGTAACTATCTCTGGCTCATACAGGCCTTAGAGGCAGTGTCTGCCTGATGCTGGTTATATCAGCATGTTTAATGGGTATCCCGTATATTGTGCTCACTGTGCTTTTTGTGCATCAAGGTTGTCACTGATGTTTGTGTAAAAATGATAGAGTGACAGTATAAAATGTGATGCATGAGTATGTATGTATCAGAAATTAGTAAGCAGTTTAATCACAGTTGTAAGCAAGCACATTAATTAAGCAGTAATTAAATATCAATTAATTCGTACGGATACCTGGTTTGGTGAGGGTTGTCACACAGCACCTGTCGCAAGGGCACCTTACAGGTTGGCACCAACAGAGATGAAAGAGTTAAGGACTCAGTTAGATGATTTATTGGCAAAAGGTTTCATTCATCCTAGTTCATCTCCTTAGAGAGCACCAATCCTGTTTGTGAAGAAGAAGGATGGATCGATGCGACTATGCATCGATTATCGCGAGCTTAATAAAGTCACTATCAAGAATAGATATCCATTGCCCAGGATCGACGATCTGTTCGATCAACTTCAAGGGGTGAGTTACTTCTCTAAGATTGATTTGAGGTCAGGCTATCATCAACTGAAGGTTAAAGATGAAGATGTGCACAAGACTGCATTTAGGACTCGTTATGGTCATTACGAGTTCCTAGTGATGCCTTTTGGGCTCACTAATGCACCTGCCGCATTCATGAACCTCATAAATCGCGTCTGCAAGCCCTACCTAGATAAATTCCTCATCGTCTTCATCGATGACATTCTCATTTATTCAAAGAATCAAGCTGACCATGAGAAGCATCTTCGATGCATTCTGGAACTGCTTCAGCAAGAGAAGCTCTACGCCAAGTTTTCAAAGTGTGAATTTTGGCTTCGCGAAGTCCAATTCCTTGGACATGTGGTTAGTGAGCGTGGTATCCAAGTAGATCCCGCTAAGGTTGAAGCTGTTATGAATTGGCAAGAGCCAAAGACGCCTACAGAGATTCGTAGCTTTCTAGGTTTAGCAGGATATTATAGGCGATTTATTGAAAACTTTTCAAGGATTGTTGCGCCCCTAACTTCGTTGACGCGTAAGAATATTAAGTTTGACTGGGGCCCTAAGCAGCAGGAATCCTTTGACATCCTTAAGCAAAAGTTGAGCAATGCACTTGTGTTAACATTGCCTGATGGAATAGAGGAATTTGTAGTATATTGTGATGCATCGCACAAAGGTATGGGTTGTGTGCTTATGCAGAAAGGCAAGGTCATTGCCTACGCTTCTCGACAATTAAAAGTGCATGAGAAGAATTACACCACCCATGACTTGGAGTTGGGTGTCGTGGTATTTGCACTAAAACAGTGGAGGCATTATTTGTATGGAACTAAGTGTGTGATCTACTCTGATCATAAAAGCCTTCAACATCTGTTCAATCAGAAGGATTTAAACATGAGGCAGCGACAATGGATGGAAACTTTGAATGATTATGACTGTGAGATAAGATACCATCCAGGCAAGGCAAATGTGGTTGCCGATGCCTTAAGTAGAAAGGAAAGAGTGAAGCCTATAAGAATCAATGCCAAGAGCATTGAATTAAAGAATAGTTTGAATGAAAGGTTGCTAGCTGCGCAGAAGGAAGCTGTCTTGGAAGCTAACTATCCTGATGAAAAGCTAGGAGTAACTGAAGAACAGTTATCCTATGGCAAGAACGGAATCCTGAGATTAAATGGAGGAATTTGGGTTCCAGTTTATGGAGGACTTCGGGATGTTATCCTCCAGAAGCCCACAGTTCCAAATATTCCGTTCATCCTGGAGCTGATAAGATGTACCAGGATCTGAAGGCAAATTATTGGTGGATAGGCTTGAAGAAGTCTATAGCTGCCTATGTAGCTAAATGTTTGACGTGTGCGCAAGTCAAAGCTGAACATCAGAAGCCGTCAGGTCTGCTACAACAGCCTGAACTTCCCACATGGAAGTGGGAGATGGTGACAATGGATTTCATCACCAAGTTGCCAAAGACAAAGAAAGGAAATGATACTATATGGGTGATAGTAGATAGACTGACTAAGTCAGCACATTTCCTACCCATTAAGGAGACTTATAGCTCCGACATGTTAGCCCAATTGTACGTAGATAAGATTGTATCTCTGCATGGCGTACCCGTGTCAATTATCTCTGATAGAGATACCAGATACACATCACATTTTTGGAAAAGTTTCCAACAATCTTTGGGTACGCGCTTAAATTTTAGTACGGCTTACCATCCTCAGACGGACGGACAGAGTGAGCGTACAATTCAAACGTTGGAAGACATGCTTTGTGCATGTGTTATTGATTTAGGTGGTAGTTGGGATAACCACCTGCCATTGATCGAGTTCTCCTATAACAATAGCTACCATACAAGCATTCAGGCTGCTCCTTTTGAGGCATTATATGGTAGGAAATGCAGAACGCCTATTTGTTGGGCAGAAGTGTTGGACTGTGTCGTGACCCTAAACGATCAGTCAAGGCAGTTCATCATCACGTATAAAGGCGGAATCAGTATACGCAACGTAACGACAGCTTTCCTATTCAATTCCTTCACTTTATTAGCTTTCTGAGATCAATTTGACAGAGTTCGGTTACAATAGCTATGATCTGATTTCGCTCCAATGTCCTAACTAATGAACACATGTGAGATATATATAGTAAGGCTGATTTCGCTCCAATGGCATGCCATATAAGCGAAATCACATGTAACTGATTTCGCTTATATGTCAAGACCACATGAGCGAAATCACCATGTTCCTAAAAGCGAAATCATCTAGACAACCATGTACATTAAAGCGAAATCCCAACTAAAAACCCTAATTTGACTTTCTTGACTTTCTTGATTTAAGACTTGATGAAGATGCAGTCAACAGACATTCTTGTGCATTAACAGACTCCCCCTTGGATGTTGACGTAGTCTTTAGCTCCTGAGTCTTCAGTCTTAGTCTTTTCTCTAACTCTCTGTCTTTACAAACTTCAGAAACACAACCTGTCTCTAACTTCCATCTTCCCTTTGACTGTTGATCCAGACTCCCCCTTTCACAGATTCCCCCTCTCAATATGCTAGAATCTAAGATATCTGGTTCAAGCTTTGACAATTAGCTTCCATTGGGAATTATGAAGTTCAAACCTGTTACTCAACCAACAAACATTACAAATCTATCTTTCAAACATAACTCACAAACTATCAGCTTTAACAATCCACTCAAGTATTCAGGTCCAAGTTAATGACCCTGATCACTTGATTAATCTACCAAGTCCAAATTAATGACCCTGGTTGATCATTTGACGAATCAAACTGATTTTGAAAACAATTTTTTTTAACAATTTCTGAATATAACAAGTATCAAATTAATGAACTTGTGTTTGACTTTTCAAACAATTCAAACTTCATCAAAGTAAGCTCTCCTCATTCTTCAGTTCAGAATCTCCTGCATCTGCTTCAAACATCTGAGAATCCAACAATCAACTCTCCACTTTGGTTTGTCGGAAAATAAAGCAGAAATAAAATCTTTTTGGATTTTATCAAAGTGTTCTAAACTAAGAAATGAAATACAGAAAACTTAAATTGCAGAAAGTAAACAAAGTAAACTATTTACAAACATATTTTTGATGAGCATGTCAGGGAATCATATCAGCTTTTCAGACAAATCACAAGTACCGTTAAGCTTCATTTCATACTCAGACTTAAACAATTCACCTCGATTATCGATATACTGATCCATCTTAAATTCTCATACAAATTTCAATCTACTCAGGATACGATTTAGATGAATTATGAACTTAGCTCATTCATGTGTCCCACCTCTTGAATATACTCCCGTATCCAGAATCCCAATAATCAGTCTTACAGGTGAGTATACTACAATGATATCTGTATATAATTTAGGTATGCGAGGGCCGAGGGATCTCAGGTCGATACTTCCGTATACACAGAGAGATATCAGCTTCGACTTTTCGGTGTGTCCCCTTTAGAGGATCTTTTTGCTTACAACAACAGCATTTATCAATTTTATTGTTTCAGCATGCTGAGGGTTTAATGCTGTGTTTCAAGCATTGCAGCAAGTATTAGCCAAGGACTAGGTCAGAACCACCGTTCAGCAGAAGTCCCGGAATAATACCCCAGACATCATTGAGTATAAAGACCTAGTATATCAGATTAAGAGACCTTTCAAACGAGATTTCAGGGGTTACCTATATATCCAAGTAGTGTTCCCCACGAATTCACAAGTTTGAATTTAGGTTTATATCCCGAATAAATCTACTAAATGTGTGAAAACCTATCGACACATCATTAGTGAGACTGTTTAACTCTTTTATACTTTACAAATCTTTAGCATACTGTAATCGTCTAGCTGATGTACTATCATTTTCCCTATATACACAAGCTCTTTTTCATTTTATCATGTTTTTGTATTTTATCATTTTTACTGTTTTTGTATTTTCTGAAAAAAAATAACTATGTACAAACATCTACTCCCCCTAAATACCAAAACAAGTAAAAATTCGACAAACCATTGCAGATTGTTTCTCGTCTTCATCCGCAACAGTACGCTCATCAACGCCAATTATGCCATCCGACACCGACAGAAGCTTCATACCGTTCAGTTTTAACAAATATTTAAACCGATTTTTATCAAAAGCTTTGGTATGTAAATCAGCTTTCTGTTCGTCAGTGTGGATTTTCTCAATTCGTATCAACTTTTTCTCAAAGCAATCACGAATAAAGTGATGACGAATTTCTATGTGTTTAGTTTTAGCGTGATGTACTGGATTCTTAGTTATATTTATAGCAGCCTCATTATCAACAAAAAGAGGTGTGTTAAGAAACTGCAAACCGTAGTCGCGCATCTGTTGCTGTATCCACAAGATCTGAGAGCAGCAACTGCTAGCAGAAACGTACTCCGCTTCACATGTAGATAACGCCACAGACGTTTGTTTCTTACACTACCAGGTAACCAATCTAGGACCAAAGAACTGGCATCCTGCAGTTGTTGATTTTGAATTGACTTTGCAGCATCCGAAATCCGAATCGGAATACCCTTTAAGCGTAAAGTCGCCTTTTCTAGGATACCACAACCCCAATGAAGGAGTTCCTTTCAGGTAGCGCAATATCCTCTTCACAATGATCATATGCGATGCTCTCGGGTTAGACTGAAATCTTGCTGCGAGGCACGTTGGGTACATGATATCAGGACGTGAAGCAGTTAGGTACATTAAAGAACCTATCATGGATCGGTAAAACGTTTCATCAGCCCTGTCTCCGGTGAGATCTGGGTGAATCCCATGATTTGTTGCAAGTGGGGTAGCGGTTGGAGTAGAACTTGACATCCCAAATTTCTCTAGAATATCATGAACGTACTTTGACTGATGAATGAAAATTCCCTCAGGAAGTTGTTCAACTTGTAAACCCAGAAAGAATTTCATCTCCCCCATTGATGACATTTCAAACTTTTGCTTCATCACTGATTCAAAATCTTTGCATAGATTTTCATTTGTTGACCCAAAGATTATATCGTCCACATAAATCTGAACTATCAGAAGATGACCATCGACCTCTTTAGTAAAGAGAGTGGCATCCACTTTTCCACGAATGAACTTGTTGGCTAGTAGGTGTTGAGACAAAGTCTCGTACCAGGCTCTCGGGGCCTGGTGTAAACCATACAGCGCTTTGTCCAATAAGTAGACCTTGTTTTTGTGGATTGGATCGGTAAAGCCCGGCGGCTGACCGACATAAACCTCCTCTTTGACCTTCCCATAAAGAAACGCCGATTTAACATCCAACTGATAAACTTTAAACTTCTTCCAAGACGCAAATGCTAGGAAAATTCTGATTGCCTCTAGCCGTGCTACAGGAGCATAGACTTCGGTAAAATCAATTCCCTCCTGTTGACTAAAACCCTGAACAACGAGTCGAGCTTTGTTCCTTACAACAACTCCTCTATCGTCCCTCTTGCACTTGAACACCCACTTGGTGTTAATTTTCCTCTGACCATCCGGTAAATCAACTAACTTCCACACTCCCAATTTCTCAAACTGACTTAACTCTTCTTGCATTGCAATGACCCAAGAGTCTTCAGTAAGCGCCTCTTTGTAAGTTCTTGGTTCAATCTGCGAGATAAAACAACTTAATGAGAATTCGGTTTGCAAAGGAGCAACTTTTGTATAAAAACATGTAAGCCCTTTATCAATCTGATTTCGAGTGCGAACGCCTGTCTGCAATTCTCCTATGATCAACTCCTCTGGATGATATGAAAAAGTTCGCGGCATTACTTCACTCGGAACATCTACATTTCCCTCCAGATTAGTAACATTCTGCTCTGCATCTTGTTCACCAACTTGGTTTGTTTGACTTGAAATCTGAATTTGCTCCCCCTCAGGATCTGAATCTGAGTCACCATGATCAAATACTGGCATGTTTTCAGCTTCTAGATTATCATTCTGAGCCGACTGATTATCTTGAGCAACTTCATTCTGTTGGACATCATCATGTTCACCAGCATTACTTGGACCTGCTTCATCATCATTTGAAGTTTCCCGTGGTCTCCTCGAATATTCAGCTGGGAACCTTAGCTGTGACTCATATTCACGCAAAATATCCAACTCATCAAAGAAATCTTCATCATCCTCTGATTCTTCTCTCATGTCAAACGAATCCCAAAGTTTGTCATAATGATAACGCCATGAATCACCAGGATTCTGCGGTGGCATAGTATAACCTTGACATTCAACATTTGCAGCTTCAATAATCCGCTTCTCACTTGGAACGAAGACACGTCGCAACGGATTTGCATAACCAACAAATATTCCCTCAATGCACTTCGGACCAAACTTTCCAAAAGGCTCTATAACCGTACAAGGTGACCCGAACGGTTCTAGATACTTCAAATTCGGTTTGCGATTATTGATTAGCTCAAAACACGTTTTGTTGAACTTCTTGACAGTGAGAACCCTGTTAAGCGTATAGCATGCGGCGGAAACAACTTCAGCCCAAAAGTTAATTAGTAACTTTGAATCTGCGAGCATAGTTCTAGCCGTCTCGATTAGTGTCTGGTTTTTACGTTCTGCGACTCCATTCTGTTGCGGAGTGTACGGAGCACTAAACTCATGCAAAATACCTTTTTCATCACAAAATTCTTCCATCTTGCTGTTCTTGAATTCAGTACCATTATCACTTCGAATTCTCTTAATACGCCTTTGGTACAAATTCTCAATCTTCCTGAACAGCCCCATCAAACTGTCAAATGTTTCATCTTTCATCTTCAAGAAAGAAACCCACGAAAATCTGGAATAATCATCAGTAACGACCAAACAATAGTAATCTCCTGTAATACTTTTGACATTCACTGGACCAAACAAATCCATGTGAAGTCTTTCCAGCGGTCTCGAAACTAAATTGACTTGCTTTGTAGGGTGTGACTTTTTCTTCTGCTTACCTTTGACACAGCTAATACACTCCCCTTCCATATGAAAACCTTTGATATTAACTCCCAATACCAAATCATTGTGCACCAAGTGATTCATCTTCCTTAGGTGAATATGCCCCATCTTGCGGTGCCACAATCTTGATTCTTTCTCAGTTGCTCTAGACACAAAACAATGTGCTTGACCAGTAGTTGTAGTTGCTACAGACATATCTAACACATATAAATCATTCACTCTAGGTGCCCTCATGATAATCAATTCTTCAGGGATAACAAAACCAGGTTTCAGAATCAAACATTCTTTATCAGTGAAGTGAGTAGTATACATGTTGTCACAAATCTGCGAGATACTAAGCAGATTGTTCTCCAGCTCAGTGATGTAGTTAACTCTCTCAAACGTCACAATCCCATTGGATAACGTTCCTTCACCAACAATTCGACCACCTTCATGACCAGCAAATCCCACATAACCACCATTAATGTTTCTCACATCATACAGCAACGCGGTCTTTCCTGTCATATGTCGAGATGCACCACTATCCATGATCCATCTGGATACCAGTTGTGGAAGATCCTGCACAAAACAAACTTCAATTTAATCAACTACAATAAAGATGCCGATTCATGCTTCGCGAACAAGGAAGCTCCGGCAATTCAAACTGCTTATTCGAACATGGTGTCCACCCAGGCCTCATCAGCCTTAGGTGTAACCTTGACTCTAGCAATTTGAATTTTGAAATTTTCAGCCTTCAAAGGTGGAAAATTTGCATCATAATCAACCGAAATTGATTCTTCAGCCTTTTTCACTTCAGAAGTTGAAATTTTCATTTCAGTTTTTGGTTTCCAAACTTCTTGAGATAATGCAACCCGCTTATAAAATTTGTCATTTTTAGTTACCACTTTCATTACGGGTTCATTTTTCACTTTGATGTTGTCATTTTTCACATTCTTTTTCTCAACAACGATTGGTGCTTTACCCTTCACATCAACTTTCTTTTGTTGAATCTTCATAGTTTCAGTCTTAGGCTTCACATTGGTACACTTCCGTGCAATGTGACCAACTTGATTACATCTAAAACATGTTCGAGTATCCACAACTACACTTGTGCCTTCAGACCGATAATGTGAAGCTCTTTTCTCAAAGAACTCTTTATTTGATTTTGAAAAAAATTCATTTTCCTCATCAGAAAGTGAACTTGAACTGTTCACAAACACCTTCTTTTCAGCAAACCTTTTGTTTTGAAAACTCTTTTTCTGATAACTCTTACCATCCCTATAACCACCCGACCAATTGTTTCGATTGTTATTATAAAACCGTGGTGGAACAACAGGCTTTTTGTAGTAAGCTTTATCTTTCTCAAAATTCATTTGCCTTTTTGTTTGTTTCAAACTGTTCACTTCTGACAACTCAACTTCAACCAATTTGAAAACATTTGTCAACTTTTTCACATTAACATTCTCAATTGGAAACTCAGAATCCGAATACAACTTATCAGATCCAGCCATCTTGTACATCACAAGACCCGGTTCATCACTTAAGTTGTTTTTGGATTTTGATTTCTGAATGTATTTGTCCAAGAAACACCCATCATCTTCAGTTGAATCAGACATCAAAACACTTTCAGCTGTGCTCTTAACAATCTCTGTCTGAACACTATCATCAGATGATGTAAAAGTAACATCAATGTTTTCAGGAAGTTTAACTACACTTTCTTCCTCAATTTCAACCAAACCGGATTGCTTTTTCGTGTAGTTAGCCAGAACAGGTGGTGGAACTTGATGAAAACCCACCCCAGTTCCATCAGAATACACATCTTCGCCCGCTTTGTCTTTCCTGATGGGTTTGGGAATAATATGTTGCAAAACAAAGCTTGCAGAGCTATAACTGTTAAGCTTCAACTGGATTCGCTCGTTTTCAATTACAGCCTCTTGAACTTTAAGTTTCAATTTAGCGATTTCATCCAGTTGTTGGTTGATTGATTCTTCTTTGACTCTAAGCACTGCTTTCAAATGTTCATTTTCTTTAAAAGTTTTACCATTTCGATCATCACAATCTTTCATTGTGCTTTTCAGTTTTTCAAATTTTTCAGAAATCTGACGGTTTTCAAGAATCAACTTTTCATTTTCTTGTTTAATTTTGTCATGATCAATTTTATCAGTTTCAATTTGAGCAGTTAATTCTTTTATCCGTTCAGTTGAAGCTTTAACTGTTTTGTCACGACCAAGAATCTGATTCTCAACGCTTCTGACCTTTGCTGTCAGATCTTTAATTTTCTCACCGTTGAGATACGTGACAGTATTACAAAATTTGCACTCTTTGTTGCAATTTTTGCAATCAGCATTTCCTTCGATCTTTTTACCTGACACATTTGTTGACGAGTTTGGACTGACCTGGCCTTTTGACTCAGACACGGAGTTAGAGTCTACCTCAAGTGCTTTGGCAGCCAGCACTTTGTCAGCCATTTTTCCCAGGTTCTCTGCAGTCAACTCCTGCGTAGTATCGATAACTCCAGTATCAATCTTCTTTGATTTTTCGATCTCTTCTTTCTCTTTTTCTTCTTTTTCTTTCTTCGCTTCCTCTTTCATTTTCTCTGTTGGAGTTCCCCACCATTTGTGTTGCCAATACTCATCATTTTCTTTCATTTCCTTGATTAAGACTTCCAGATCAAGAGTTTTGTGATCAATCGCAATATTTCCATACTCATCAAGATAACACTCCCTGTCTGGATCCCATCTGTTGGCTCTCTTTGCTTCCAAATAGATACTAGAAAGTCTAGTAATTTTGTTTTCCGAAATCATTTTTCTGTATCTATACTTCTGCTCTTCAGTTCTATCATCTTTCCATGGAATAGGTTCATTTTTCGCCATGAATGCGTAACCAACCGCATCTTCTTCTGGTAGAACCTCTTGACTCCAATCATACCCCTCATCATCGTAAATCACTGCAAGAGCTCTAGATTTCTCTTTGTTGTCTTCAACCTGCTTCAATCTAGGTGGCTCGTATTTATTCTGGTGATAAATTGCCTTCTTGTAGTAATCATCTCTGAAAGGGTTTTCCGATTCATCAGCATAATCGTTTCGGCATTCTCGCTTGAAATGACCCTTCTGCTTACATTTGAAGCAAGTCACCTTCAATTTATCGAATCCCAGCTTGGTAGATGCACCACCAATTGTCTTTCTTCCGGTATCCATGAATCTTTGTGCACGACGAACAGCACTTGCCATAGCCCAACGAATATCGATCAGTTCCATTTCCTCCGGATCAATCTGATCGTAATCTTCTTTCGTCAGATTTGTGTTGCCTATCTTCCCAGCTACTAATCCTTCATACGATTCCAACACCGATGCTAGGAAGATCATCTGCTGCTTGGCTGATTCCTCATCAAAGTTCTGAGCATTCTTCAAGTCTATTGCAATGTTGCATTGAAAACGATTCTTTGCATCAGAATGACTTCCAGAAGATGAAGATCCACTGTGATACCCACTATGACTTCCACTACTTTGACCACTTTGATTTTCTTTGCCAGCTGTCGACACATTTTCAGCAGAAAATGCAGTTTTTGGAGAAGTTGCTTTTGGCATCATGCTTTTTGGATAGTACAAATCCAAATTCTGCTGGTAAGATGAATGATTAACTTTGTACATCTTCTTCAACTCCAGCTCATGACTTTCAAGTCTCTCAATCACCAAATCTGGTTTCAACATTTCAGGAACAATAGTATTCTTCGGCATCAATGCATAATATCTCCAATCCATATCTTCTGGTAATGAATCGAACAGTTTGTCAACAAGTTCTTCATCAGAATATCTGATATCATGTCTTGCTAATTCCAGCTTCAGATGACCGAACCTCTCTATCATTTTACACACTGACTCATTCTTAAGACAACCAAACATATCAAACTCTTTCCTATGAAGTTTCTTTTTGTTTTTCACTATCTCTGTACTTCCTAAAAATTTCTGTTTTAACTTTGCCCAGAGGTCTTTAGCGTTTGAATAGTCTATCAATGAGATGATATCCTCCCGAACAGATTGAAATAACAATGCCACACACTTTTGTTCGGCTACAAATGATTAAATCTCATCAGATGCTGTTAAGACTTCACCATTCTTGTTTCCTTGTTCATAACCATTCTTCAGACTTTTCCAACTTGGAAATGCGAATGCCATCATCCAATCTTCAAACTTTCTGGACCAACGACTGTACTCCTCGATAGCCATTAGATTTGGGGGTTTATTGAACGTTCCAAAGGCACTTTCCGATTCCCAAGCTTCCTTTTTCTTTTCTTTCGGTGGATTCTCGTTCACATTGCTTGTAGATGAAACATCTCCCGAGTTTCCAGCAAACGCGTACATGTCACTGAACGGGTTCATGAAAAGATCATCCATCGTGAATGTACCTGCAACAAACAATCAGCCAACACTTAAACAAATTTTCGAAATTTTAACAAACACTGACACTGAAGCGAAATCAGTCAGATTGACTGATAAGCGAAATCACTCAATGTGACACAAAAGCGAAATCACTTTTGTCCGTATAAGCGAAATCAGGATGTCCCTTTGAGCGAAATCACAATGTCTGAATAAGCGAAATCAGACTTTGTCCTTATGAGCGAAATTACAAAGTCCACAAGAGCGAAATCACTATGTTCGTATGAGCGAAATTAGATTGATTAACTTTCGATGTTCACAAAAGCGGAATCACAATTTTACCAAATTTTAAGCCAAATTTCAATCTGATACTTTCAAGGGTTATTCTACACTTAATTCCGATCACAATGATATGAAATATGCTCAGTTATCAGGACCTGATATAGTCCTTGAAACAACAAACAAGATTGTCCAAATTCGTGACCGCCTGAAAGCTGCCAGGGATAGGCATAAAAGTTATGCTGATAAAAGGCGAAAACCTTTAAAGTTTGAGGTTGGTGATAAGGTTCTGCTTAAAGTATCACCCTGGAAGGGAGTGATGCAATTTGGTAAGAAAGGTAAGTTAAGCCCAAGGTATATAGGACCATTCGAGATCATCGAAAGTGTAGGAGCAGTGGCTTATAAGTTAAACTTACCTGAAGAGCTCAGTGGTATTCACAATGTATTCCACATCTGCAATCTAAAGAAATGTCTAGCTGACGAGTCGCTAGTCATGCCACATACGGATGTACACATAGATGAGAGCTTGAAATTTGTGGAAAAACCTTTGTCGATCGAGGACCGACAGGTTAAGAAGCTTCGAAGGAAGCATGTGCCAATTGTGAAAGTTAAATGGGATGCCCGAAGAGGTCCCGAGTACACGTGGGAGGTAGAGTCCACAATGAAAGAAAAGTACCCTCATTTATTTCAGTAAATCTCGAGGTCGAGATTTCTTTTAAGGGGGTGAGGATGTAAAACCTCGAAAATTCATGCCCAATAATATATCAACACGTGTCCATAAACATGCGTTTGAAGCATTGGACCGAACAATGAATGACATTTTCAATTTTGACACCTCAAGAAATTCTGAAATCTCATTTGGTGGTAAGGTTATTGTTTTTGGTGGATGTAACACCTCGAAAATTCATGTCCAATAATATATCAACACGTGTCATGGACTTTAAACGTGTAAAGGATTTATTTAGAGGGACTAAAGTTGACAAACAAAGAAACTATGTGAATATAAGGGTTCAAAGTGTCAACAATGAATAAATATACTTCACAATAGCCCCACATGATGTTTGTACCCTTAAACTAATAAATCATGGATCATACGAAGCTAATTGTGAAAGAAAGTGAGGAATTACAAACTACAGGGGTTAAATGTGTCAACATGTTTAAAGTATACCTCTGAGTGACCTTTTAGCAAACCCGAAGCTTTGTAATGATTAATTATACTCACGAGAATAAGTGATAAAAATTTCACAAGGTTTCGTTAAAGTATGAGAAAGTTATGATAATATTCGTATACGAGGGGTTAAAAGCGTTAACGTTGAAATTTAAGGCCTTACGGGTGATCACAAAGTTAACCGAGGACTTAACGGTGTTTGGTTATGTCTTGGAACCCTTAAAAGTCAAGTTAGAGGGCCAAAAGTGCAAGAAATAAACTTAAAACCACGTTTGAAAGGACCAGGGCTGAAATGTAAATAGCTGAAACTTGTGTGGCTGGTAACTGAGGTGCTGGCGTAGCGCCACCAACAACCCCCTCTGCCGTTGCGCTACGCGACGGCCTTAGCTGGTCAGAATTCATGCACAGGTGCGAGTTCAGCAAGTTAAACCGACTTAGAAGCCTTATATTCGATTCTAGGGACTTGTTTGATGGTTTTTCCATGCCTAGGGACACCTGGAAGTGATCAAGGAACATCTATAGGCTATTGTGGCATGATCTTGATGATTTAAACTCACTGTATAAGAACCCATTGTTGCAACACTTTGGCTTACACTTTGAAAACCATTCAAACTCAATTTCTGGAGATCCCTGGAGCTCAAGGCCACTTCCCAAGCATCCTTAGTCGTGCATAGGACTTCAGTAAGTGTCCTTAACCTTTCTTAATTCAGTTTTACTTAGTTTATTAGCTTAAAGTCAAACCGTCATAATTAAGATTTGACTTCGTCATTAATCTTAATTTGTCCAGTCAAATTTCAAATTGAAAGTACCTATGAGTTGGTAATTATGTGGTTAATAAACCCTTAAAAGGGCACCCTCTGATTCCCACTCTAACTAGGTCAATTATCGGGTCAAAGCTAATTATAAAAAGTCAACATAAAGCTTATTTTCAAATTAAAGCATAATTAACAATGAAGAAGCTATGCAACCTGTTTTATCACTAATATAACTTGGTAATTAATGTAAGAACATGTCTAAACATGTTTAACCCGACAATTTTCAATTTAAGCTCGGTTCGGAGCCGAAAGTCGCAAAAGTAGACTTTTGCTTTGACTTTCAGTTCTGACCCATTAGAGCATAGTTTAGGAATGCCTTAGAGCTTTATTAGGACCAAGTTACCTATAAGTATAACCCTCTGAGATTATACAACTTGGTTCATTAGTTATCCGATTCATTTGCATATTTCCGTTAAATGCCTAAATGTTGACTATTATGCCCATATGACCTTAAAACATGAATTTTGAAAATGTAAAAGAGTAGAAACCTTAGTTACTGATTTATAAACTTGTACCTAAAATTTACATCAGTTTGACGTCTAGATTAAGAGTTATGCTCATTAGCGTAATTAGAAAGCTTTTTAGTAATTAAACGATGTAATTAGCGTATAGCCTATCTAAACCCGATTTTTATACCAAAATTTTTACCCAGTGATATAAAGTAATGTTTTGGGATTTTTGGAGATTTTTATTTATTTTTAGGCTAAGCATAACATAGATTTCTAAGCTTGATCCGGTAATTGTCGGTTTTGCCCTTTTAGGCTATAAAATGAGTTTTACCAATCCTTTTGATACCTAACCTTTTTCTACTGATCCAATATGATAGATAGAATATTTTAAGCCTTCTGGAATAATAAAAATATCAGTTTTTCTTATAAAACCCGAAAATCGCTTAAAATCGCATTTTACGCGTTTTAAGCGCATAGTATGTATTAAAACCATTTTAGATATATAAGACTTGATACCTACTAATGTTTTAAATAAATTTTTATACTTTAGCAGTAAGCAAAAGTTTTAAACTCAGATTTCCAGATTCGACCTTTAAACCTTAGGTGAAATTACCAAAATGCCCCTTCGGTGCATAGTATGGTTAGAAATGATAAATTTCACACATAGGTTATACCCTACTGATATAACTTAGCAAATTAAGTATTTTTACTGAATACATCAGACCCGAAACTCATATTTATATTTAAACTCTTTTATAACCTTTAAAATGACCAAAATACCCCTACGGGGCGTAATTTGAGTTTAAATCCGTTTTGGGCATAATAGAAGATATCTTACTGATGTCACAACATATTTAAGGCAAATTAACTTAGGAAACTTGTATATGACTCATATGGTTACCCGTTACGCACTTTTCGCGTTCGGATCGGCTTATGTAACTAGTTTGCATAATTTAGCCGAAACGGGTCAAACCATATCGTTTTCATCTCAAAATCCAGAATGTGTTTAAGTTACCCATATTAAACAAGCATACAAGCTTGTCGGGTCAAAACCACATTCTAAACCGGTCTTCGCTTTCTCATGCGTTTGAACCGTGTCTTCCTTATGAAAACTAACCGGTCTAAGTCTAAGCTTAATTAAAGACCCGTTAGGATTCTAATAGGTTGTTAAAAACCTTCGTTCCAGATTAGGAGCCCAGTAAAAGCTACGTGCACTGGCTGTAGTTGATTTATACTTTGCTCAGGTAAATACTCTTAACTTATTTTCCCTATACGGGCTTGGGATACGGTATTATAATAATACCGCTTGGTCGGGTATGTAGTCATTTAAATCGGATTGTGATTAATGTATTTACATAACCTGTTTTATTTTGTATTATTTGGTGTATGGCCTTTGGGGGTTAAATGACCATGTCCCGGATATCCTTGGCATCATTCAAAGAAATGGCCACTACCTAAGCACGGGGTGTAGGCGTACACCTGACAGTTGCATATGTAAAAACTGGTAGTCCACTTAAAGGAATCAACCTTGTGGGTATTATACCTGTGGCGTGTCAGTTAATCTAGACCGGCCCTACAAACCGGCCCTGACGGACGACAAATAAGTAAAACTGTATACAAGATTATTTTTAAATAATTGTCCCAAGTTATAAAAGATATTTTGCCTAAGTGCATTCAAAATCAATTTTCAAACTCTTTTCAAAATGAGTCAGTTAAGTTGTATTTACCAGTGTAAACTGACGTATTTTCCAAAAAGGCTAAGTGCAGGTACTATACTTAATAGGCTGGATACTCCAGGCATCAATAATCAAGTCTCGCAAGCTCTAGATGTTAAAGTCTGTTGAACAATTTCCTTTTTATTTCGATCCGCCTATGGATTTGTTTCAACTATTTTGTGATACTTAATATTACAATTTTATTCAGTTGAAATAAATCTATCTTTTGCTTCCGCTGTGCATTTAAATTTGTGTTGTTTGACTATGATGATATCAACTACGTCACGATACTCCCCACCGGGCCCACCGGTAATACGTGGAAATATTAGGGTGTGACAGTGGAGATTTTAGACAAGTCCTTCCCATTGTTCGAAATGGTGGAAAACAAGAGACAGTGAACGCATCATTAAGTTCTTCGTATTTGTGGAGTAAATGTAAGTTGCTAACGTTGTCAAGGAATATGAGGTTAACCGTTGGAAGATCTCCATTAGAGATTGAGGAAATAAATAGTTTTGCTAAGTGGCTTTTGGATATAGGAGAGGGAAATGTTGGTGGTCCTAATGATGGAGAAGCGACAATTGAAGTGCCATCTAATCTTATAATTAATGATACTTCCGATCCCATTTCTAGCCTGATCGAATTTGTTTATCCTTCGATTCTCGAGAACTTCGGCAGTCCTAACTATTTTAGTGATAGGGCTATACTTGCGCCTAAGAATGAGGTTGTTAACGAGATTAATGATAGGTTGTTAGCGTTGTTTCCTGGTGAAGAAAGAGAGTATCTAAGCTCCGGCCGTCTTTGTGCAAGTGAAAATGTTAGTTCAATACAAGAAAGATTATACACACCGGATGTTCTCAATGGTCTTAAAGTTTCAGGCTTACCAAATCACAGGTTAGTGCTAAAAGTTGGTGTGCCAGTCATGTTGTTACGTAACATTGACCAAAAAAATGGTTTGTGCAATGGGACAAGGTTGAAGGTTACAAAGTTGTATAACCGTATAATAGAGGCTGAAATAATATCTGGAGCTAATATTGGTACTCGAACCTATATTCTGAGAATTAGTTTAGTACCTTCAGACAAGAAGATTCCGTTTTCATTTCAAAGAAGGCAATTTCCGTTGGTTGTTTGTTTTGCCATGACTATCAACAAAAGCCAAGGCCAATCACTTTCTAGAGTTGGTCTGTACCTGAGGCAACTGGTTTTCACCCATGGTCAGTTGTATGTCGCGTTATCTAGAGTTAAAACAAGAGACGGTGTTAAACTGCTAATTCTGGACAAAGATGGGAAGCCTACAAATAAAACAACTAACGTTGTGTATAAAGAAGTCTTTAATGACTTATGATTTTTCATTAATACTTATCCTGTATAAAAAATTTGAAAAGAATAACATGTTTTGCCATTTGTTGTCTTATTACCCCTATTATTTCCAATAGGTGTAATAGTTATATATATATATATATATAGAGAGAGAGAGAAATGGAATTTGTGTCCCTGTGGTTTGTGTGAAACATCAACAAAGTATTGAATGTTGTACTTAAATACTTATAAACAAGATTCATTTAATTAAACACAACATAAATGCACACTTGCATTATGTTAAACATACAATACAGAGAGAAAACGTCATACCAAGAAAGATAGAAGGATATCCAACTTGGTAGACTTGACGAAACTTAAAGACTCGATAACAAAATACCCTAACATACAATACAGACACAAAACGTCATACCAAGAAAGAAATTCTTTATCTTTACTGACTGGTGCACTTCGGAATGTAGCTGATAACCCCCTTTAGTGTAGCTCTTCGATTTTCCTTGAAATTCCAGAGCTCGCTAATTACATATCTGCCACTGGGGTTGTATTCATTCATATGCAATTGACCGTTCTGATCAATCACTTCCTTATGTGCACCGCACCATCTTCCAGGAGGTTGTCAAGTGTTCTCGCCTTCTTACTTGGTGTTTTGCGTATCTTTACATCCGCAGCCATTCTGTACAATAAAAACATCCATAGTAAGTCGGCTGATAACCAGATTGTATCATGAACAGCAGAAACTTAACAAACCCAGATTTCAACATGAACATCAGAGACTTAAGAAACCAAACCCTGTTTTAATCGATTGTGTATTTTAAACATTTCAAACAAACTATAAAACAAAAACAATCTTAGATTAACGCCAAAAACCAAAAACCGAGTCTTAATAACCAGAGAAAACCAAAAACATGACAAACAAACCTTTATACTAAGCAAAACCCAAACCTCTGTTTTGATACCCGAGACAAAAAACCACAACAATCAAACAAAACCTCTGTTTTGATACCCAGAAACTTAAAAGCTGTAGGTAAGATCACCAATTTAAGACTCACTGCACATCAGGATTTACTAATTCTAGCATAACTATATTAATGCCCAAAGTAAACCTTAAATCAATAACATACAAATAATAATAATACAGCTATTCAACTATATAATATTACACTAATCACACAAAACTACATACAAATCGCATTATAACACAAATAACTTTCAAATCAAAATACTAACAACATCAATTGGCACAAACCTTGATCGAAGCTTCTCTGCAACGCAGTCGTAAACCTTCACATCATCCTTCGTTATTTGATTTCTGCAACACAAAACTGAAATTATAACCAGATTCAAACCGAAGGTCCAAAACACATCGAGTATTGAACAAAACGATAGAAACAGACCCGGAGATGTAGGTTTTTCCGGAGAGGAAGCATTCGAGAGACTTGAGGCCGGCTTCGGTGTGCAGATCGGAGAAAGTAACGGCAATTTCTGCAAACTTTCAAGCTTTGAAGTTTGAGGTGATGAGATAATGAAGAGGCAGAGGGTTTATGAAGAGGAGAGAAACCCTAAATGGCAACAGTTTGAGAGTTGGAATGGAGAAGCTTTCAATGAGATTCTTGAGAAGTCTGATGGTTCTGATCATTCATATATGTTTATGACTAGCTTAGAACCCCGTATATTACACGGGTTGGATAAATGTAATTTTATATACTAAATAATAAAAAAGTTATATCTTTATGAAACTCGCATGTTGTACGGGTTAAATAAAAGTAATTTTATGTATCAAATAATAAAAAAAGCTATAACTTTAAAAACCATGTGTATTACACAGATTAAATAAATGTAATTTTGTATAATAAATACTAAAAACGTTGTATCATTAAAAAACCTGTGTATAATCAGGTTGAATAAATATACCAAATGATAAAAAAAATTACATCCTTAAAACCACGTATATTACATGTGTTGAATAGATCTAAAAAAGAGTTATATGTTTAAAAACCATATGTATTACACAGATTAAATAAAAGTAATTTTGTATATTAAATACTAAAAACATCGTATCTTTAAAAACCCCGCGTTTTACACGAGTTGAATAAATATAATTTTCTATACCAAATAATAATAATAAATTATGTTTTTAATAAATTGTCAAACAGTCAAACAAACGGAACACTGACGGAGGGACTAAAACTGTTATGAATTTATAAGCTCACGGGCTCAAAAAACCAAATAATGAATTTAGAGGCTCAGGTTGATGTTTCACACATACCACAGTGACGCAAATTGCATTTTTCTCATATATATATATATATATCTTGAAAACCTTACTTCCCGTTACCTTTTTCATAACTTCATCTTCATCCTGACATTCCTTTATTGTTTTGAAATCAAGTTAAAAAAAAAACCACGCTTGCAATCAGAGCCGGCCCAATGGGCTTCCCACCCTAGACACAAGCCTAGGGCCACCCAAAATAAAAGGCCTCCAATTTTTTTGATGGTTCATTATATACTAGGCCCATTTTTTTTAAACTAAACATAAGCCCAAAGAAAAGGCCTGAATGTCTAATGAGAAGAAACTAAAAGGCCCAAATCATCGCACATATATCACGAATCGTCGCCTGAAAGATTGAAGTCGCTGCTGTCTCCTGAAACGTCGCCTAAATCATTGAAATTCGCTGCTGTCTCCCACACAATTCACGAATTCGTCGCATAAAGAGAAGAACAGAATGAATCGTTGCCTAAATCGTCTCCTGAAACGTCGCCTGAATCATCGATTGGTTACAGGTATTATTGTATTAACGTCTATATATTTTCTCCATTCAGTTTATTCAGTCATCAAACAAATTAACAAACTTACAAACCCTCAGTGCTCAGTTCTCGATTGATATCTGTTCTTGGAATCTTTATTTGTTCTCGATTGATATCTGTTATTGGAATCTTGATTTGTGGCAGCCGTGGAATACAGTTCTCGGAAGTCGGAACTCAGTGGCATAGACTCAGATTCTCGGATCAAGTTGTTGGAACTTAGTGGCATAGAGTCAGTGGCACAGGTTCGATATCTGGTTATCTGATTTTTATCCTGAATCAAGTTGTTGTTTAGGGTATTAGCGCTTATTCTTGTTTCATAGTTTGCTTTTTTCCTGAATCAAGTTGTTGTTTAGGGAATTAGGGCTTATTCTTCTTTCATAATTTGCAATTTTTCTGAATAAAGTTGTTGTTTAGGGAATTAGGGCTCATTGTCCATCTCTTAAATAGATTTATATTTTAGACTTTTAGCAATGCAAATCGAATTCGAACTTTTGAATCCGGTCATTCAAAAAGGCTAAAAAAACGCAAACAATAAGCTTTAATTGAATCACAAAAGGGAGCACTTCTAAAATTTTGTACGCCTACAACAAGTCAACCTACAAACGATAGTGATACACCTACAAATAACGAACCTACAAACGATAGTGATACACCTACAACAAGTCAACCTACAAACAATATTGATACACCTACAAATATTGAACCTACAAACGATAGTGATACACCTACAAATAATGAACCTACAAACGACGAAAAACCTACAAATGATGAATTTACAACCGATGAAATACCTATAAATTTTGTTGATCCAAGTCAATGGAATAATATTAGTATTGATCTAAGAGATATACTCGTAGAAAAAGGTCCGATTAAAATTCATGATTACGATTTTCCACAAGATGAACACTCAAGAAGCTTTAATACATCTCACTATATGCGAACATTACCAAATGGTGAAACGCTAGAAAGAAAATGGTTGATTTATTCTATAGATTTAGATAGACCGTTTTGTTTTTGTTGTAAATTGTTTAACGTGAATCAATGTACTAGTAGCTTAGCTAAAGAAGGTAATAACGATTGGAAAAATATTAGTAGTAAATTAAAAGAACATGAAAAAAGTAAAGTACATATTAACAATATGAGAACATGGATGGAATTAGAGATAAGATTGGCGAAAAATAAGACAATCGATAAACAAAATCAAAATCAAATGAATAAAGAAAAAGAACATTGGAGAAATGTGCTAAAAAGAATTATTGCCCTTGTAATGAGTCTTGGTACACATAATTTAGCATTTCGTGGGACAAATGAACAATTGTATGAAGAAAACAATGGTTTATTTTTAGCCGGTATTGAGACGATTGCAGAATTTGACCCGATAATGCAAGAACATGTTAGACGCATACAAAATAAAGAAATTCACAATCATTATCTTGGACCCATAATGCAAAATGAACTAATACATTTATTATCAAATGAGGTCAAAACAAAAATTATTAAAAAGGTTAAAGAAGCTAAATATTTTTCAATTATTCTTGATTGCACACCCGATATAAGCCACAAAGAACAAATGTCCATTATCTTACGATGTTTAGATATTTCGCCAACTTCAATAGAAGTTAAAGAATACTTTTTAGAATTTTTAATAGTGAATGATACAACCGGTAAAGGTCTTTTTAATTCTATTACTGAGGAACTTAATAGAATAGGACATAATGTGGATGACATTAGAGGTCAAGGTTATGATAATGGTTCAAATATGAAAGGAAAACATAAGGGAGTACAAAAACGATTGTTAGAAGTTAATCCTAGAGCCTTTTATGCTCCATGTGGTTGTCATAGTTTAAATTTAGTTATTTCTGATATGGCTAGCGCTTGTGACAAAGTTCAAGATTTTTTTGGAACCATACAACGTATTTATTCTATTTTTGCATCATCCACTAAAAGATGGAAAATTTTACAAGATAATATACCATATTTAACTCTTAAATCATTATCACAAACACGTTGGGAAAGTCGATTAGAAAGTGTTAAAGCAATTAGGTTTCAAGCTCCAAAACTAAGAGATGCATTAATGGATTTGTATCGTGATAGTACTGAGGCTAATGTTAAAAGTGAGGCAAAATCTTTAGTTGAAAATGAGTTGGAAAAATTTGAATTTTTATTAGCGATGGTTATTTGGTATGAGGTTTTACGTGCTATTAATGTAGTTAGTAAAAACTTACAATCAAAAGATATGTGTATTGATATTGCTATAAAACAACTAGATGGACTTATTATTTATTTTAAAAAGTTTAGGGATGAAGGATTTGAAAATGCTATGATTGAGGCTAAAGAACTTGCTTTAAAGATGGGCATTGAACCTAGTTTTCGTGAAAAACGTGTTATTCGTAGAAATAGAAGATTTGATGAAAATGTTGATAATGAGACTTTGAAAACTCCTATTGATTGTTTTAGAACGGATTACTTTTTATACATAGTAGATCAAGCTAGTGTTTCACTCGAAAGTAGATTTGCTCAGTTTAAAGAGTTCGAACAAATTTTTGGTTTTTTGTTTAGTATAAAAAAGTTAAAATCTTTAGATCAAAATTTTTTAAAAGAGAATTGCATTTATCTGGAAAAGTTTTGGAACTATGATAATCATATTGATATTGATGGTTTAGATTTATTTGAAGAACTAAAAATGCTAAGAGAAATTATACATGTAGAATCTGACACACTTACTAATATATTAACTTATATTAAAAACTTTAATTCTTTTCCAAATGCATATATCGCCTATAGAATTGTGTTAACTATTCCTGTAACCGTTGCTACTGCAGAACGTAGCTTTTCCAAATTAAAACTAAAAAAAATTACTTAAGATCTACAATGTCACAAGAAAGATTAAACGGTTTAGCTATTATGTCAATCGAAAAAGATTTTTTAGAAGAACTTGATTACGATAATTTCATCAAACAATTTGCATCCGTTAAAGCTAGAAAAGTAGATTTTATTTAAACATATACTATAATTATAGAAAACATATGACTTTCAAAAAAAAAAATTTAACTACGCCAATTATAAACTTTTTAGTTTATAATTGCCGGTCCCAAGCCCGGATAAAGGAGGAGGGTTTTGTTACTAAATATGTTGAAAATGATAATTTTGCAAAAGGGCCACCACTTCATAGTTCGATTAGGGCCTCCGAAAACGTAGGAACGGCTCTGCTTGCAATTCCCCTCTTTCGTCTTTTTTCCTCCAAATTATCATTGCATCTCTCCAATCTATATCTAATCACATCAATCATTCCAAATTTACGAAGATCGGTGTCTCCAAAATATATAATATGAAGACATTTTTCTATTTTCATACCTTCCTTCATCATCCCTCTTGCAATCGGAGATCTTTATACCATCATCTTCATCATCGTCGCACTTTTCTTCGCCGATTTTGGTTCAGGTAAGTTTATTAATGCTTCGATTTCTATTTTTCCAACCTATGATTGTTCATTTAGTAAATGATTTTAAGTTATTTGCAGTTAACTGTATGAACCCTAACCTCATGGATACTTGATTTTATAGGTGATAATGTGTATTCTAAGTTTGTATACATTTATTGTTGTTGCTTTACTCACATATTTAAACCGATTGCTATGATTATGTTTTTGCCTGTCGATTATTAAAACCGAAATCTTCACCATTACTTTCTGTTGATATGCTCATCTTTAATGTTATGTTTTTTAAATTGTTGTTTGATTATGATAATGTTACTTTCCGGCGGATTTTTGAAACTGTTTTTTATACTGAAAGACTTAATTTTTGTGTTCTTGAACAATAAATGAACCATAAGATGTATCTTTCTGTTGTTCTTTCCCTGGTGTTATAAGACTTTAGTTGATGATGTTTTTTTTTCAATTATGATAATATCTTTGTATACTCTGCATTTGGTTGTATTGAATGTATTTTATTACCTGTTTTTGCAACCACGTAAGTGTTTTAACATTTGTCACTGGATCTGTTAAAAGTATACTTTACGATAATTTGGCGTTTTAAACATTGTATGAGATCAGTTAAGGTTATGTGTATTAGATTAAAAGTACTTTTAATATACATTTCTGTTTATTAGTGAACGTTATTATTTTTATTTTAAAAAAGGGTCTGTAATGTTTTAATAAATGTGCATTTTTTGGAATAGTGTTCAAGATCCTACGTTTATATGATTTTTTAGCCTTTTTATTTTCGTTCGTCATGGATTTATAACCTTATTCTATTTATATTAATGTTGTTTATAAATTTCTTGACAGATATGGATCGTGGTTTTTTTGTTTACATCGAGGACAGGAAATTAGAAGAACAGGTAATACGTTTGTTTATAACATCTTATATATTATTATATTGTTAAGTGATAACCTAACCGTTAAGAAATGTGTATTTAGCATTTTTCTGTGTTTTTGTTATTTAATGACTTAAATGATGTTTGCAGCCTTTACCAGTTTGGTATAACAAGCTGAATGACTTAGATGGATATCCCATTGGAAGTGTTTTGTTAATCACTGATAATAAAGCAATATTTAATGTTACAATCAAGGAGTCTACTGACGGTTATTGTCTTTCAAACGGTTGGTCAACTCTTATAAATGTGCTTCAAGTAGACAATGGAGACTATGTTGTATTTGAACTTATGGATGAATTGCCGTTTAGAATAACTCATTTTAAGAGTTATCCCACACGGTTGAAGGTTCAAAGTTCCACGTTGTTATATTACACCCCGAGAACCGGAATCTGGTATGCTTTAAAAAGTTTTTGTTATGTTCAGTAAAGATTTACATTTTGTACTTATTCAATATATTTTTAATCAACTGCAGTGGTTACCCAGAGAGTTCATGCAAGAGCATTTCAACGGTGATAATCTGTTTGACAATTTTGTTATTGTTTTTGACAAAAACCACTCGTGGACTGTTACTATGAGAAGACTCTGGGATATCAACCATTTCTTTGTTGATTTTACTCAAGTTTCCAATGATCTATGTTTAATAACTGGCGATGTTATTGTTTTCGAATTGGTTGATGATTATGTTTTTAGGATTAAACTGTTCCGTCCTAATGGTCTTCAGTCGCTTAGTCCGGACCTTGTTGTACCATTGGTGGAATCCATTAAGAATGAGGTTCAAGATTTTGTTTTAGACCGAGGATTTTATATTTTTATTGCGGACTCCTCAAAAACCGAACATGTATTGTTTTTTTAATTAAGTGATATTTGTAATATGTATAGCGTCTGAGCATCAACTAATGGAATCCCTGTTTGTAATTTACAGTCTCTCCCTTTATGGTATAATAAGTTTGACAACTTGAAGGGCTATCCGATTGGTCCTGTAGTTATTACAAATGAAGCGGGCAATGAGTGGACTGTTTTGGTGAAATCTACTGCTACTGGGTATTGTTTCTCGAATGGTTGGTCTGCTATGGTTCGTGATGTTGGTGTGGAGGATAAAGATGTTATGGTTTTCCATGTTGTTGATGTTCAGATGCTAAAGTTCACTCATTTTAAGGCTGATTGTCTTTCCGGTGTTAAAAACAAGTTTTTTTTAGAGATGTTATTTCCCGAGAACGCTAACTTGGTAACTTATACTTTACTACTTAGGATGAAGAACCAACTGACTTTTTTATTGACGATTGCATTTATTCTTTATTTAGTGGTTGCCGAAAGAGTTTATGAACAGGTATTTCAAAACCGACACTTTGGACGATAACTTTTCAATTCGTTTTGGAGGTACATACATGTGGAATGTGAAAGTGAACATGCTCTGGGGATCGAACTACTTCATTCAAGATTTCTCACAAATCAACAAAGAACTTCATCTCATATCAGGTGACGTAATCGTTTTTGAGTTGGTTGCAAGACGTATTTTTAACATTCTGCTTTTCCGTCCTAATGGAATACAATCTGTTGTTCCCGAGGTTGCCAATAGTGTTGGTGTTGCACAAGAGGAAGACACAGAAGAAATGGATGTTAGTGAAGATTTGTTATTAGACGGGGAAAATCAACACATGGAAGATGACATTGTAGACGTTGAACATGATGTGCCAGTCATTGAACCGGATCCTGTGTTGGAACCAGACTTTGTTGACGTTCCATATATTCCTGTCGTTGTTCATCAAGCCAACCAATACGAACTTAGATGGTGTCTATCTTTTCGTTTTGTAAGTTTTTCATACTTTAAATGCTTTATTTTAATATTATGTAACGCTTTGAAGTTTGTTTATTTTTTATTATTTGTTTAATTTGTTTATTTTATCGGACTGTAATGCAGCGGTTCCCAAAGCCATTTGCAGCAAATGTAGATTTGTCTGTCCTTGATGATATGGTAGTTCAAACTGAGGACGGGTTTTCAATGACACTAGAGATCCGGCAAGAAACGGCACGTGGGAGACCTCGGTATGCTTTCAGAGGATGGCGGAACTTCATGCTGCAGGCTGGGTTGGAAAATGGAGCTGAGTTCTTGCTGCGATATTATAGGGATCAAAACACGTTGCGAATTCTTAATCCGAACCCCTAGGGGATGTATCTATTGACAGAAGGCGTCAGAAGTAAACAATTAATATCGTTACCAAGCATGTTGTATGTGTGGTAACAGTTTTGGAACAATTATTACTATATATGTTTTGTTTACGAAAACTTAATGTGTAACGGACATTATGTGGATGTACTTTTTGGGACGTGCTCAAGTGTCTCAAAATATTTGGTTTAAGAATCAAAGTTTAACGGTTCTACTTTTAAATTATTTTATGTGTTTAGTTGGTGTTTAGCCACCCGCGAAAGTCGCGGGGTCTTAGGCTAGTATTTAATATTCAAAAACTAAAAATTAACAAGGTCAACAACACATGTTTCACGATAGGGAAAAGTTGAAAAAACTAGTACAGAGAAATTGGATTATGTAAAATGTGAATGAAAATGAAAGGTAAAGTTTGTATTCTATATGAATCAAGAACACCGGCGGACTGAAGCTTTGGCTTAGGTGGGCGAGCGCCCCCTTTGAATTTTTTTTAATGTATTTTCGTAGTGAAAATCCCGACTGCACCCTTTGAAAATTTGGTTGAATCTTTCATTTGCACCTCCAGAAAATAATTATTGGGTCCGCCACTAATCTAGAAGCTTTTCAAATTTTAAAAATTTAATAAAATTAAGGAGGAATTTTGTAATTAATTTATGATAGGGACATTAAAACAAAACTATTTCTCCAAAAAAATATAGTGATAAATAAAATATCTCAATTTAAATGAAGATTACCAACTCAAAGATCAAAATTCCTACAAGTTGCACGAATCAAACTCAAGAATATTCCTAAAAAAACCGAATTTAACCCAACTGAATTTAACCCTTTAGCCCAACTATAGTCAATATATGACATCTTCAAGATCCCAAATGAAATCCGACACTCAACCCAAAGTCCAAAATTCGAACCCACTTTTAAACATTAAAAAAAAAAAAAACTAAAAACTAAAAACGATCTCTAGATAACATCGCCGGTATCTACCAACTCATTCATCGGTTATACTAGAAGAAGAAAGCTTCTTGATTGATTTGGTTTCATTTGGAGCACACACAGTCAAATCATCCCAGTTTGACAAATCTGCTGCATCTGTAAGTTTCAATGCAAGTTTCTTGATTTCTTTCAAGATTCTTTTTTACTTTTATCGGGTTATTATTATTATTTGAATTTATTTTACTTTGATTTGTGTTTTAAGGGTTTTAATTGTTCTTGAAATGTACTTCAATGGGGTGGTGTTTGATTGAATTTATCAGCATTTCTTGCATTTGATTTGGGCTTTTGAATCTTTTTTGTTTAATCTGAAATGGGTTGTGATTGGTTTCTGGAATTTGGATCGGTTTGATGGGTTTGTAAGTTTTTACATTTGTTTCTTTTGAGTTTTTTTTTTAATTTTTTTTATTTAAGATTTCAATTTGCTGTATTGTTCTCACATTAACTTGAGTGTGGGATTTAGGGTTTGAATCTTGTGTTAATTTCATTGTTATATACATTTTGTTTGATCAAGAAAGTTTAATTCTTTGATCTTTTATGCTGTTTGTAATACTTTGATCAAGAAAGTCAAGTTCTTTCAGTTTGACTAATTTTGCATATGTTAAATTTCAACATGGGTTTCTTGAACTTGATTAATATTTAAAATAATTTATCATCTGGAATTCTGGATTTATTTTAGTTATTTAAATATGTTAACTCTAGTTCTTGTTTATAGGGTTTTAGAGTACTTTACAACTCTAATTCTTGCTTTAAATGGTTGTTTCTTTTGTAGGTTTAGGGTGTTTGGATGTGTTTGAGAAATCTGAAATTCTAATAATTTATGGAATTTTAGGTTGAATAATCTAATTATCACAAAAATCACTTTGTAAATATACATCCAAAGTTCCAAACACACTTGAAACTAACTTTGTATAAATATAAATATTTTATGATCATTTAATTTCTTATAAAAGTTTTGTTTTGCCAGCAGATATCTTGATCAGGACAATTTGAGTTGGTTTTTGAGATTATTTAGTTGATATAAAAAGACAACATTTTTGTGTGTTTGATTCCTCGGTTTATGGTGACAAACAAGACGGTTTTTTGATGAACCGAAACTAGAAGTCAACATTACTCCTGGTTTGACTTTCGAACAAAAGAAAGACCAAATGATAAGTAGAGTCGGAAGTTACCTTTCTCAAAGTGTATATTCCGTTGCCACCCCTTTTCACCCTTTCGGTGGTGCCGTTGACATAATCGTTGTTCAACAACAAGATGGATCGTTTAGGAGCACCCCGTGGTACGTTCGGTTTGGAAAATTTCAAGGTGTTTTAAAAGGGGCCGAAAAAGTTGTTAAAATCGAAGTTAACGGTGTAGAAGCCGATTTCCATATGTATCTTGATAATTCGGGTGAAGCTTATTTTATCAAAGAAATCACCCCCGAGAAAGATAATGACGTAAAAGATTCCAATGGTTCATTAGATTCTACAAAAGACGACGAGAAAAATAATAATGTAGACGTTCCGTTTCGAGATGATCGTGCAGAGAGTACGGAATCGGATAGTGAAAAACGATTTTACGAGTTTCAAGATGAACAAGCGTCTTCTTTAGATGGATCAGTTGATTTATCGGATTTTGGGTCGAACCGGTATGATAATTTAGAAAATGATTTAAAGCCGAATAATTCAGAAGTAGTTTTGTTCAGCGTTGACGGTCAAATTTTGTCGGCTCCGATAACATCAATGGAGGAAAATACGGAGAATGTGCAATTGAGCACACCGCAGTTTCACTTGGGCCCGGTTGAGGCCCAAGAGTTCGAAGGTGGTTTGGATTTAGGTAATGAATCTACATGGGCTCAATATTTAAGTGATCTAAGTAGACCGAAAGATATTGGTAATGAAACAGAAACTCATAGTGATGTAAAGAAAGAAGATGAAGCTGAAGGGGTCAAAAACGTCGAACTTGTAAATTTAGAGGTTAAAAGTGAATCTACAGTTTCTGATTTTGCAAATGGTGGCAGTCAAGATCATGAATCTTTAAAGTTAACGGTTGAAAATGGAACTATAAGGGTGAATGTGAATTCACCAATAACGGAACACAAAAGTTCGGATGTTGAAACTGTTAAAGATGAAGATCGTGAAGAATGTGAACGGGCCGAAGATAGTTCAAACAGGACTGAAATTGAAGACGGGTGCACCACGTCTGTAACCGAGGAGCCTCAGTCGTGTTATGACGATAATGGAAATTTTGATGGACCGAAACAAACAAGTAAGTGGTAGCTACTGCCTTAAATGGAAATGTGTAGAGGTGGCAAATTGGGCCGGTGGAGTAATGGGCCATAATGGTTTGGGTCAAAATGGCAAAACAAGTTATGCTAGTTGAAACAGATCGGGCCAGCTTGGCTGCTGAACATACTTTTTGACAAACTTTTCATAGACAACTTAAATGTTTAAAATTATAGAAACTATATCATCTCAATGGCAATCTAGTTTTTGAATAAAGTGATTTATAAAGTTGTATATATCAAAAATACATTTTGGGTGGGTAGTTTTTTCGTATGGGTCAGTTTGGGTTGACCCTGAAGCACCTTTTGTCCAAAAGTTTTGATCTTTATATATATATATACAAGGAAAGGGTAAAATGAGAACCACCTCGAGTTGTGAGAACCGTGAGAACTAGGCCAAAAAAAGGTTTTTTCAAAAAAACTTTCCCAAACTTTTTTAAAAAAAATCAACTGTTTCAGAAAAAAATAACGTCGGCATACCGGCTCGGCAATTTTTTTTTTTTTTACAAATGTGTTTGTAACATGTTCATCTACATTTGTGCAAAAAATGGTGGCAAAACTCACACGGGAAGTAGGAGTTCTCACAACTCAAGGTGGTTCTTAAATTGAACCGGATCATGCATGTATGTGTGTGTGTGTGTATATATATATATACACATACGACAGGGGTTTAAATGAGAACGCTAAATATTGCAAAAACCGTGAGAACGAATGAAAAAACCAATCAAAATCAGTTTTTGTTTAATACACACCCCATTATAATTAAAATACAATATTAAAAAAGATACTCTTTAAATAATACATCTCTCCTCTCAAAATCACTCTTAACAAATTTTTTACACGTGTAAATACAACAAATTTACACGTGTAAATTTTCTTTATTTACGAATACATGCAAATTTAAACGTGTAAATTTAGTTTCTAATATTGTATTCGAATAATAATGATAAGTGTAAAAAGAATATTTGAGTTGTTTTTGACCAATTTCTCGCGGTTTTTTCATTCGTTCTCACGGTTCTCGCAATATTTAGCGCTCTCAAGATAACCCTCCCCATATATAGGTATGTATGTATGTGTGTGTATATATATAGTGTGCCAAGTATGATTACAAAAAGAAATATTGCATTTTTATGGAAATTAACATGATTGTTTGATTTACTAAATAATTTCAGGGATAGAGATATCACTTTGCGGAAATTTGCTTCGACCCGGCATGGGTTTGAGTACAGCCGCAGAAGCCTTTAACGCCCACCGTGTACCCGAGGAAGAATTCAAAGTTTCCGCAGCATCAATAATTAAAAACGACAGCTTAATAATCAAAATCGAAGATAAATACTTCACTTGGGAAAAAGCCGCTCATCATGTTCTCGGAATGGCTGCATACGGGTTAGAAATGCCTGTGGACCCCACGGATGCAATTCCTGTAGAGTGGTGTGGGCCCCGCGAAGACACGGGGCTCCCCACAACTCCATCGGGCCGTAGATGGAGGCTCTGGCCCATTCCTTTTAGACGGGCTAAAACGATTGAACATAATGCCAGTAATTTATCAGGTGAAGATGTTTTTCTTGATTCCGAATCGGTTTTTGATTCTCCACAACCCGTTGAAACAACAACCCCGACACGTTTACAGTCTCCGCAAAAGCAATTTGGTAGAACGCATGTTCCGACTACTGAGCAAATATCGTCGTTGAATTTGAAAGACGGGCAAAATATGGTTTCGTTTATTTTTTCGACCCGAGTTTTAGGAGTTCAAAAGGTTTTTTTCCCTCTTTTTATTAATTTTCTTGATTGTCTTCTTCACTTTTGATTAAGTTTATTATGATTTATGGCTAAATCGTGTAATATTTTTACGTAGGTCGATGCTCATATTTACTTGTGGAAGTGGAACGCTAGAATTGTGATATCGGATGTTGATGGGACAATCACAAAGTAAAATATATTAAACTCATGATTTTACGGTTGTACATATTATATTATTGGTTTTATGTTGCTTAATTATATATAATCTCGTAGGTCGGATGTTCTGGGTCAGTTCATGCCCTTAGTTGGGAAGGATTGGACTCAATCTGGGGTAGCCCGACTCTTTTCTGCAATAAAGGTATTTATTTATGTTCTTTTCCATATATTTTTTTTATATAATATTTGGTAGCTTATCTAAATTTATGGTGCATAAAAATTCCTTTAATGGACGCTATAGTTCGTATTTTATGAACGTAAAGATTTCAACCCATTTACATATGAACTGGTCGATTCAGGTTATGGTTTATTTCTAACATTTCAAATTTGTAAAATAAAAAAATAGCTACAAAGGAAGCATGTCAATGTGTCGAACGGGTTGAAAAATCTAAATAAAACTAGACTAAAAAAATATATATATTTTCTGCCTCTAGTATTTCATTTAAGCCATGATCTACGCCACTTAAACATCTTTCCATTTCCAAATGATACACCCTCATAAATTTAGTTTAAAAAAAAGATAATAAAATTAATTAAAACAATATAAATTTGTAATCATTATTTGTAACACTAATTATTTTCAAAAAAAGTTGGACAAAGAATTACCTGTTTTGACCTAGCCCGTGTGTGTGTAGTGTTTCATTTAAGACATGGTATATTTAGTTTTTTTTTTCAACATGCAGGAAAACGGATATCAGTTACTGTTTTTAAGTGCTCGCGCAATTGTTCAAGCATATTTAACTAGAAGTTTCCTCGTTAATCTCAAGCAGGTATATGCTAAAGGGTATTCGGACATTTGACAAATGGTCAAACACTTGTATTTGAAACATCTAAATCCGTGAAATAATAATTTGACTTTTGTAGGACGGGAAAGCCTTACCCAATGGTCCGGTTGTTATTTCACCCGATGGCTTATTTCCATCTTTGTTCCGTGAGGGTGAGTGTTTACTTACTATTAAAAAGTTTACTTCATGAATTAAATATGTTTTTAACTTTTTATTTTGTTTCTTGTTGTGACAGTTATTAGAAGAGCACCTCACGAATTCAAGATTGCGTGTTTAGAAGTAAGTACGATAAAATCAAACAAACATGTTATTTGCATTTGTCTTTGCATGTTTGATAACGAGATTCATGTACCGTATTGTTTAGTTAAAATGTTTAAACATTTCCTGCAGGATATTAAAGCCCTTTTTCCATCTGATTACAATCCATTTTACGCGGGCTTCGGTAACCGAGACACCGATGAGCTTAGTTACAGAAAAATTGGGATTCCAAAGGGCAAAATTTTCATAATTAACCCTAAGGTATATATCTTTTCTTGGTTGACTATTTAGGTTTGACCAAGAGTCTAATTCTCACTTGACATTTCAGGGTGAGGTAGCGATTAGTCATCGGATCGACATGAAGGGGAAGTCTTACACCTCTTTGCACACATTAGTCAATGACATGTTCCCCCCAACATCAATGGTTGAACAGGTTCGATTCGTTTTATCTCTAACGGGTCAAAAGGGCCAAACCTATAGTTAGAAAGTATAGTCCGAAAGTCTCACCCAAACTGTGTATTTAATGCATTTAACCTCGTTAATTGCTTCATGCAAAAAATAGATCAATATCGTAATGATACAGTTTGGTAATCATATGAGGGGTGCAAACGAGCCGAACCGAGCCCAAGCTCGATTAACTTATGAGAGCTCAAGCTCGGCTTGGTTTCGAGCTTTGTTTTCATAGCTCGAGCTTAGCTCGTTGGTAGTTTCTCAAGCTCGAGCTCGGTTCGTTTATTAAATAGAAATAATATAAATAATAGACTTAGGTTCGCGAGCTTGATAAGCCTTGGCTGGTTTATTAATTAATATACTAAACAAGCCTTTTTTAGGTTCGGGCTCGGCTCGTAAACAAGTTTCAATAAGCTCGGCTTGTAAACCAGTTTCAATAAGCTCGGCTCGGCTCGTTTACTAGGCAACTTTAAATAAGGGGTAAATGTTGTTAAATATTAACAAAAACTAATATTATACCAAGGCTTGATAAGGCTCGACGAGCCTGACGAAGTGACGAGCTTCACATGCCAGGCTCGAGCTCGGGCTTAGTAAATAAACGAGCTTTATTTTAGGTTCAAGCTCGGCTCGGGATCGATAAGGCTTAGTTCTTTTAGGTGTTTACGAGTCATGTACTTTTTGCAGGAAGATTATAACTCGTGGAATTATTGGAGAGTGCCATTGCCAGATGTCGAGTTGTAGTAGCTCTCGGGTTTTTGCGTCCTTGATGGTGTAGTCATGACACATTGTGTCGAGCATTGATTCATATGTTAAAACCGACCGGTTAGTTTTTGTTTGTAAATCGACTTTAGCTGTTGTAATTCATGAAGAAACTGTTGAAATCCCATGGTTTATAAATTGTTTACTTGTTCTTCGTGTAGGATTACAAAAAATCTAGAGATAGTAGTAGTCCGACGAAAAGATATGCTGTGTTAGTTTTCATGTCAGTGTCTGTGTCTACCGTGCGTTTGAACTTTGATCTCCAAAAATTTAATACGGATTGTGATTCGAAACACTAGTTTTTTTTTTCTTCATATAAATAATAAATATAGTGATAATTTGATTCTTCGTCGCCGTAGCAAATAGGAGAGAAAATAGAATTTCTTTCTTAGTCTTTACCAAAAAAAAAAAAAAAAAAAAGAAATAGGAGGAAGATGTGACAAGTTCACTAAAAAAATCCCTTTGTAGCGTATCATTTGCTGGATTTGCCCCTAAGGTGTGTTTTTTTTTTTTTTTTTTCTTCTATATAGTTAAGCAAGAACATCAATTTTTTTACATGCATGTGTTACATGTAATTTTAAACCTGTATGCTCTCATATGCTTGTTTTAACATTAAAATTGTATGAAAACTAGATGAAATATCCGCGCTACGCGGCGGGGTGTCCGGTAAAAAAGATTGTGAGCGTATTTTTGTAACAACCCGTCACATATACGACATTACGATAACCAAAGAAGCTGCATGTCTTCATAGTTTGTTTTGTTCCAAATGAAAAACATTGTATTTCGAATACAACTCATTCTTAATAAAATTTATATCTCAACGTAAGAAAAAAACTAACCGTATGCTTATTATTTTTTTTATAAAAATAAAGAAAGTAAGTTGTTAGAGAAAAATAAAATTACTAAAAATAATTGGGTTAAATATATGTGTAGTTTGTAGCATGAGAGCTGAAATCCATAAAAACGAATACCTATCTAGATAATTCGATAGCAGAAAAAAATATTTTATTTCAAACATAACTCTATTTTTTTCAAAATACTTATATCGGAGCGTTGAGAAAACAAATTGATTACAACTACGTACTTTGTTATTTTTATGTTCACTTAAGTTATAAGAGAAAAATAAACATACTAAACTTAAATGAGTTATCGACATATATTAAACATGTGTTGGTTTATAGTGTAAAGAGTGAATTATTTATCCCCATTTACCTCTAATAACTATTTATTATTATATTCAAAGTTCTCACATAATGTACTTATTTATTAATTTGGATTTTTTTTCTAATCAAATAATAACTTTAAAATTATTTTAATAAATAGATGGTTAAAAGAATACGAATTCTATATTTTGTTTTGGAATGCTATTACAATGAATATTATTATAATTTTGATTATTATTACAGTAAATAAAAGAAAAGGTCAAAGTTTAGTATCATGTATAAAAATAAAGACAAAATATGCATAGTTTAAAATAATCAATTAAAAGAGGTACTGTACACCCTCTTTAAAAATGTAAGGTATAGAATATGCTTGTGTATAGTTACCATTTCAAAGTGATTACATTATTTATACTTAAAGACGGATTTTGAAATAATTTAATATGCAAATTAAGGAGTATGTGGATTTGACGGAAGTACATACATTATTTGCTGAGGATAGTGACTCTGAATCCCTCATGCTTAAAAAAAACTAGTAAAATTTCCTCTCGTGTTACACAACTAGTATTTGGTTGGTATCGGTTCAATTCAATTCATTATAGTGTTGGCACTTGGTATATTAACCAAAAGAGAAAAAAAAAAAATAAATAAAGTTATGATACGGTCAAAATCATATCGACACATGTTTTATATTGGTAAAAAAAACGAATATCAGTAATGGTTCCGATAGTACTGATACCGTTGATGTAGTGCGGTTGAAAATGACAGGGCATTAATGTTGCTAGGACAGTATGAGTTTGATTCGCTACGAAACTAGTAGGGTACCAACATTTGCTATAACTTACAACATATAAAATATACTTTGTACTGCTACCGAAGATACTTAGACGGTATTGGTTCGATTCGTCATAGTAAAAAACAACAAAATCAATTATATTTGACACGTCCGATTTTGAATAAACCTCCTACTGAAACGTAGATAAAAATAAGGACGTCGCAACGGTATATTCGGAATTTTGTAAAGCATTACATTATATTATTATAATAACGAAACGGGTAAACGACGCCGACTTATTAAAAAAAACTATATATGAGGTTTTGAAAACATGTGCAGTTGCACTTCGACTAGTAAATTACCACTCACAACTCAATTTCAAATATTTTTATCGAGATGTATATAAAATCATAAAAATATACAAGTCGCAATTGCATAGTCGAAATTTTGTAAAGTATCATATCTTAAACGTTATAGAAAAGCAAAAGATGTTTAAAATGAACTAATGTAAAAAACTAATATAAAAAATAAAGAATAGAAAAGTTTTAACAATAAATAAATACTTTTTTTCCTATTCATCGTCCCATAGTGTTTCAATGAAGGGAAGAGGCAAAGAAACAACTCTAACAAGTGGCTCAAAAGAAATAAATAACAAACAAGTTTAGTGTTACCGATAACAAATAGAAATGAACTACAAATAAGTTCAGTGTTACCAATAAAAAATATTATATTAGAGTTAATTACATAGTTAGTCCCTATGGTTTGCCCAAAGTAACATACATAGGTACTAATAGTTTAAAATCACATTCTAGGGTATTAACTTTTCATTTTGTAACGTTTGGAGGTATTAACGTTATTTGTAGGTTTAAAATCACATTCTATTATTACCTACGTATGTTATTTTGTTCAAACCACAGGGACTAACTATGTTAATACCCTAGAAGTTAATACCTCCAAACGTTACAAAATGAAAAGTTAATACCCTAGAAGGTGATTTTAAACTATTAGTACCTAAGTATGTTATTTTGTGCAAACCACAAGGACTAATTATGTAATTAACTCTATTATATTATGTCAATTTTTGAATATTTATTATCCAGATGTATATGAAAATAAATATACAAATCATAATGGCATAGTAGAAATTTTTAAAGATACGTATCTTAAAAGTTGGGGTAAATTACTTTTTGAGTCCCTGTGTTTTGAGTGTTTTAACCATTTTAGTCTAAAATCAAAATGTTTAACGCCCTGAGTCCCTATAGCCACTTTTCTTAACCATTTGAGTCCAAATTTCTAACACCATCCAGAATGTCTGTTAACTCTAAGGGCATTTTGGTCAATTACACCAAATGTACAAGTCAATAATGCATAATGTATTTACAAGTTAAAATACCAATTTTATAATTATATATACACACATAAACAAACACATATCCTGACTCTCTCTCTTCTACATCTCTCTCTCTCTCTTCCTAATCTGTTTCAACTAAACCACTCCCACCACTCCCTCCTCAAACTCTCCCTCAATCTCTCTAAAAACACAATCTTTAACTTTCTCTCTCTTAACGAAACAATAGAGCAACAACGACTATTGGTGGTGATGAATGGCAGAGGAAGTGGTGGTGCGATGGGATTGATGGTGATAGTCGAAATGTACCCTAAAAGTGGTTATATAGTCGAATTTTTTTTTAAGACATGTATCTTAAGGAATGGAATCAAATACAAACACTTATGTTTGTAAGAACTAACACATAATTGACAAGTGTCCCTCAATAAAAAATTAGTTTAGGGGTAATTTAGACATTTTGACCATATTTATTTATAAATAATTTAAAATAATTATTAAAATATCCCTAAATCCATGCAAGTTTAATTCAAATCAAAGTTTGAATTTTTTTAACATATCCATGATCTAGTAACTCTCCATGATCGAACCAACCTGCATGAACCACAACAAAAAAAATATAATCAGCACAACACTATATAATTAACATAACATCCTTAATCGTTCTCCATTATCAGCACATCGTCCTCAATCATTCTCCATTATCAACATAAACGACATTAGCACAACATCCTCAATTGTTCTCCATTATCCGCACATCAAATGTGCTGATTACATCTACTTTTGGTGTTTGTTTGTATTATATTGTAATTAACACATAATCAGCACAATTATAAAACAACTTTTGGTAACTTTTTTAAAAGTCACTTTTATAAATAAAAAAAAGGTATAGCAATATGGTACTCATATTAAAGATAAAAAAAATACTTGATTTTATGGTATATTTTTTTTAAAATAATGAAGTATATAAAAGTTATTTTAGTTTAAAAAACTTTGGTGGAATTTTTATTTAATTGAAAATGGTCATATGACAAGCAATTTTATAAAATTACCCCTAACTTGTTAGTACTAATTTTTAATTATAAGGGTTTTATTTATAATCAACCCCAACCCTTGATTTAAACTATCAATGGTTCAGATCTGTTCTTACGGTTCCTGCAGTTAGCACTGTTTGTACAGGATGTCAACTCTGTATCTTAAAAGTTGTTATAGAAATACAAAAGATATTTAAAATGAGCTAATGTAAAAAACTATTAAAAAATAACAGCTAGAAAATTTATAATAATTAATAAATATCTTTTTTACTATTTATCGTCGCTCATGTTTCAATGAAGGAAAGAAGCAAAGAAACAAAACGGTTCAAAAGAAATCAATAAAAAATAAGTTCAGTGTTACCAATAACCAATATTACATTATGTCGTGTCATCGTCTCATTATACGATAGTATTATATCGTATTTATCATATCACATTATACTATATTATATCATATTCACTATGATTTTATTTTTATATTTTTAAATTAACTTTAAACAAGTGGGATTTTCCTGTCCAATGAGACGGAAATTCGGTCGGTATTGATTTGGTTTTTTACATTACCGATACTCGCTATAACAATCGCAACAGAAAAAAATGACACATTCTGAATTTTATAAAATGTTATATTTCATTATGAAGGTCGCTAGAGGAAAAAAGATAATAAAACGAAACATTAAATCAACTTTGATGGGTTATATTTTCGTGTTTCAATTACTTGTACATTATCATGCAAACTCGGTTAAGAACATAATTCTTATTGAATCGTAAATAAAAATAAGTATTTCACAACAATACATCCAACACTTTATAAAATCTCATATTTTAAAGTTATAAAGAAAAACAAAACCAAATGAATAACAAATTAAAGCCGGGTTGTCACATTATAACTTAGAAAAAATTGAGATAAAAACCACTTTTACTATGTGCTCACTCATATGTTTTGATTTGACGTAAATGTAAAGATTAAATGCAAATGGGTCTTAATATACAAAACGACTTTAACATGAGAAATCAAGAAAGTTTTTTTTTTACTCTTTTTTCATTTATTTTAGTATAATGTTTAATCGTAAAATGTTTAAAAAAATTCATGATTTTACACTAGTATAGTAATTATGTAATTATTCTAGAGTAATTATACTAGTAGAGTACTTATAATTACTCTATTAGTGTAAGTACACATTTTTTTTCATCTACTTAAGTATAATGTTTAAAAAAATTCATAATTTTACACTAGTGTGGTAATTATGTAATTACTCTATAGTAATTATACTACTAGAGTAGTTATAATTACTCTAGCAGTGTAAATACACATTTTTTTTAGATTATGAGATCGACTACGTGTTTAATAAGATGGGAGGAATGTAAATGAGCCGAGCTACTTACAACTTACTTGAGCTCGGCTTAAACGAATTCGAGCCCAACCTGGCTCGCAAGCCTAAATGAGCCAACTGTTTATATAATTTTTTTTATTAATTATTAAATATATATTTAAATAATAAATATCATTATTCATAAAATTATGAAAAAATAAATAAATTATGTATACTATAAAGTAATTAATAAATAATAAATGAGTGAGACTCGAGCTTGAAAAATTACCTACGGGGCGAGCTCGAACTTTCGAAATGAAGTTCGAATCAAGCCGAGCTTGAGCTCTCGAGCTTTCCTAAGCTAAACGAGCTTGAGCTCGGCTCGTTTGCATCCGGTTTTGTAAGGGTTTCATTAACAGATTGCTACTTGCTACTAAGAGAGGGGCTGTTTGGTAGCCTCTGAATGGTCATTAAGAGGCTACCTCTTAATGGAACCATTAAGAATTTTACCAATGAGAAGGTAGAAAAATGTGACATGTGATGATTTACCATTCAGAGGTTACCTCTTAACCATTCAGACTTGAGGCTACCTCTTATTCATTCAGAGGTTTTAAACCATTAAGAGGTAGCATCTGAATGGTTATTAAGAGGCTACCAAACAGCCCCTTTTTATTACAATATATCAAGGTAGTTGGCCGTAATTTTTTTTTTCATTCGATCAAAATTATTTGTTGGGCGAAAGGTACTCCTTTAACACTTGAATGTATATATACGTATTGAATTTCAATATCATGTTCACATTGACCAACTTTTTTGTTGTAAATATTATATATTACGAAAGATTTTCTGAATACAAATTATAAAAGGCATTAATAATAGACACACATAGTACATCTATATATAGAGAGAAAGAGGAATATGTTTGCTTAGAAAAAATGTGTACTTCCGTACCATTTGAAACCATAGATACTACTATGGAGAATAAACACGAGTCGTCGATATCTAAGCAAGAACCCGACTTGCTAGATCTTGACGGAGTAGAACTTGCTAAATCGCTTGCCAAAATTCCTGTCTACTTTTGTGAAGTTTCACCGTTAGGGAATTCCTTACCTATCCAAAGAAACGTTGAATTCCGTCTCAAGCAACACCGTTGTCTAACGCCCCCATCGTTAGAAGGAAAGGATAATGGTATCGATGAAGAATTCAAGAAGAGCCCAATATGTGTTACGAATGACCACAAACTTTCAACACAACCAACCTCTCCAAAATCGTCATCTCAACCTCAACCTCAACCTCAACCTCAACCTCAACCACAACAATTGCAATCGACCGCAACTTGCAACGCCGTTCCAATATCTCTTATTGCTAATGAGATCTCCCCTTCTAAGATCAACCATCCATCCATCAGGGATTGCTCTTATGAGTGTTTAAAATTATCTTAGCGATAACATATGTTTAAAATTATCACAGCGATAACATATAAGTTATAACTTATAATCTTATATACATCATTGACAAAAGTTTTACCATTCTCATTAGGTATCTCTAGATCTAAATATAGCAAGTAAACTTTTAGTATATTGGTTTAAGAAAAATCTATATGCTAACTCCTTTTCACATGTTTGATTATATTTTGTAATATATATTTTAGTAATGAGATGTTGATGGCAGGAAATATTGTTCTTTTGTATATGACATGATGGTAGTGACGATGAATGATAGTAGGGAAGATGAGGTCACATGTGATCGATGGTGGTGATTAAGAGGGTGGCCTTTTGTAAAATATTAAAATAAATAAACATTACAACATATTGCCTTAATATATGGGATCAACATAACATCTAATTAGGACAAAACAAAATAATGCCTCTAAAGTCATGGAATAAACTAGTCGGTATTTTTCACTATCACTAACTTTTGCACATAAGGCAATGTGTTAGGTTGACGCCCCATGTCTAACTCACCATAGTGGAACGTTAAACACCACTCCATCTAGTTATTGAGGGCGTCATTCACTTCTTTGTCATTAGGTTAATAAGTTGCTCGACATTGTGTTATATTTTGTTTGACATTGTATTATATTTTGCGATTAGTTGTGTCTTTGTTCAACGTACTTTCATTGAAAGACAATATATTTAAACTTATCGATACAAAACATAATATTATATTATATAACCGTTACACATTAAATATTATAATGTCCGTTACATATTGAAATGTCATTTAAGAAAAAAATAATCATTAGCAATATTATTATAACTAGAATGCTCATTGAACTGTCTGTCTTATAGGACTATGGGCGCCACTGGTTTTAAACACTATATATTCGTCGTTCAAAAAAAGATAAATAACATGACAATAATTCAAAATTTAAAATATTTAGAAACTCATGAAAAGCGTTGGCTAAGCATGTGCTTTTGGATGTCGGCTAAGGCAAATCGACAACTAAAAGTTAATGTCTATTGTCAAAAAAAAATTGTCAACTTCGATTGTTTTGGTAATTTTCCCTATTTATTATTTTATTATTATAATCTATTTTAAGTATGTTTTGTTTTTATAACTTTTAAAAATATGATGTTCTATAAAATTTCAAGTATTTACTTGCGACGTTCTTGTTTCTACGTGTCAAAATGTGAATTCTAAAATAAATAAAACAGGAAAATAAATAAAACAGGGAGGCTAAAGTAGTGAATCAATAGTAATATGATTTTGAAAGGAAACATGTTTTTTTTTCTTGTTTTTGGAACTAGTTCAGCATGTTAGCGCTTAACTGGTTGGCTCAAAAGAAGATGGTTCAAAAGTACTAACCAAACCTATTAGGCCACCTGGGGCGGTCACAATCTTGCCCATGATGATTATATATAACGAGTGATAGAAAACAAAACACCACCACCATCTCCGTCTATCACGGTCACACGTCGAATTTAAAACGCGTTGAATATATCACGCGTTGTTGGGTGTTGGGTGGTGAGGGAAATTGTTGGGTGTAGTGGTGAGTGATGGGCATTTCCACTAAAATCCATCACTAGTGATGGAATAATGCCTGATGATATGACGGAACTTAATTGTAAGTTGTGAGTGAGTGATAAGTGATGACCACCCCTACCTCTTATGTAGGTAATTCCTATGACTATTTTGTTCTTGAAAGAGGAAAACCAACCAAAATCCAAAATCTGAAATCCACCTAGTAAAATATGTTAAACCTTGTCCACAACTGACTATCCATTAAAACTTTAACTTAATTTTTATGAGTTAGGTTGCAGTACAAATAAATCTTTATCATATCAATTGGGCTTAATGTGAAAAATGGAGGAGGACATTTTTTTTTTAAAAAAATCTCATCTTGTCAAACACATATTTTAGTCTCAAAATCTAACAAAAACCGTATTTTTTACACTAATATAGTAATTATAAGAGTAAATTACAAGTTTTGTCCTTTATGTTTACATCAAATTTCAGGCGCTGTCCTTTAGGCTAAAACTTGACAGGCGGTGTCCTTTACGTTTCAAAATCTTGCATGTTTTGTCCTTTATGCCAAACTCAGTTAGAATTCTCAGTTAGAATATGTCATGTGCAAGGCACATGAGGGTAAAATGGTCATTCCCCCTCAAATCATTTAATTCCATCACAGGGTTCAACACTTCTGGTTTGTTCATTCTTTGGTTCATTCTTTTGCACTCTATTTGGAGTCCGATTTTTTAAATGTATGTGCCAATGATTCTTTATTTCATTGTCACTCTTCCCAGCAATAGTTTAGCCATCTTTGACCATCTAAATGAATACATCAAGAGCACTTTGTTTAGACAACAGTAACACCAGTAATAATTAAACTAATAAACTATATGCTATAGGGACAAAAGAGTAAACTGCTAAATTCGTCCCTGAGGTTTGACTCAAATTGCCAGATCAGTCCAAAATCAAGTTTTGTTGCTAAAACAGCCCCTGAGCCTAGTTTCTGTTGCTATTTCAGTCCAATAAATTAACACCGTTAGAACCTCTGTTAATGAATGGGTAAAACTGCTAAATTCGTCCCTGAGGTTTGATTCAAGTTGCTAGATCAGTCTAAAATCAAGTTTTTTGAATTTGTTAATTATAAACTTATTTAGGTATATAATTTTTCTAGACTTGCATTAATTTTTTGAATTTGTTAATATAAACTTATTTAGGTATATAATTTGCAAGTCTAGAAAAATTATTTGTTAGTTATTTTGATTATTATTATTATTATTATTATTATTATTATTATCATTAAATGTTTACTAATTATATACTTAAGTATTTAAATAAGATAATACTTAATTTAAATAAAATTAGTTTTAAAAATATAAATGTAGCTTTTTTGAAGAGCGCAATTTAACCGGCCCAGCCTTAAATACTGATTTTATTTTGATGTTGTTATTGTTGTTGTTGTTACCATGTAAATATTTAGTATTTATTTAAGGATTTAAATAAGACAACAGTTAATTTAAACAATATTTAGTTATGAAAAATACAAACATTATATGTAAATTTAAATATTAAGAAATTAACATAATTTTTATTTATTTTTATTTAAATCGTAATTTTTAATGTTTAATATTTATCAATTATTTTAATTTAATATTTGTAATATTTAGGGTAGACTTGTAATTTATCTTAAATTTTAAGACATTTAAGAAAATATATAATGCATTTGGTACAAGTATTGATGCATTAAGAACCTATCATTTACCATTTTTTTTTCTCTTGTGATATTAATGATTTATTCAACGAACATAAATATAACTGGACCCGCCTTAAACTGTATTTGGGTATTATTATTGTTATAACTTTGTAAATATTTAGTAGTTATATACGTAAGTATCTAAATAAGATCACTCTTAATCTAAATAGTATTGAGTTAAAATTAACAAATTATATACCTAAATAAGTTTATAATCTAAATAAGTTTATAATTAACAAATTCAAAAAATTAATGCAAGTCTAGAAAAATTATATACCTAAATAAGTTTATAATTAACAAATTCAAAAAATTAATGCAAGTCTAGAAAAATTATATACCTAAATAAGTTTATAATTAACAAATTCAAAAACTTGATTTTGGACTGATCTAGCAACTTGAATCAAACCTCAGGGACGAATTTAGCAGTTTTACCCATTCATTAACAGAGGTTCTAACGGTGTTAATTTATTGGACTGAAATAGCAACAGAAACTAGGCTCAGGGACTGTTTTAGCAACAAAACTTGATTTTGGACTAATCTAGCAATTTGAGTCAAACCTCAGGGACGAATTTAGCAGTTTACTCGGGACAAAATTAAGTAGTTTTTTATTGCCAAGCTTGTTATGTAAACTGATAATCACATCTTCTTCTTCTTTTGTAAACTTACCACGTTTCACATTTGGGTGCAAATAATTCATCCACCGAAGCCTGCAACTCTTTCCACATCTCGACAAACCTAAATGAGGGACATCGAATGTGATTAGAAGTTGAATTGAGGGGCAATCGTAGAACCACCATCTCCGACTACCTGAACACCAACCGTTGCAAACCCTAACCAAACACGTTCACTAACACCTTTACTCCACCTCCGTTCACTGCCGTACAGTTACAATAAGAAGGTGAAAATCGTGAGTAATTCGTCGGATTACAGGAAGGATCGAGAATAGTGGAGTGACGCAGCGATTGCGTGCTTGTTAGATGCTTATTTGGAGAAGTTTGTTCAATTGAACCGTGGAAATTTAGGGGTTAGGGATTGAGAAGAGGTAGCCACTGCGGTTAGTGAGAAGTGTGAGAATCAGTCGAAGAGTGTGGAGCAGTGTAAGAATAAGGTGGATAATTTGAAGAAGAGGGTTGTTCTTGAGAGAGAGAGAATCAAAGATTGGTGGCGGCTGTTCAAAACTTTAGTGTTTGTGTGTGTTGAATATATATAGAGAGAGAATTATGAACTGCTAATGCTTTCTTTCAGTTATAAATGGGGAATTGAAAGGGGTGAGAGGGAATGACCATTTTACCCTCATGTGACTTGAACATGACATATTTTAACTGAGAATTCTAACTGAGTTTGGCCTAAAGGACAAAACGTGCAAGATTTTGAAACGTAAAGGACACCGCCTGTCAAGTTTTGGCCTAAAGGACAGCGCCTGAAATTTGATGTAAAAATAAAGGACAAAACTTGTAATTTACTCTAATTATAATTACTCCAGAGTAATTATAACTACTCAGCCATTCCAGCTATAGCTGGGTGGTAGAGGCTCTTGCCTCTTGGAGAAAGGACCAGGGTTCAAATCCTGGCATAGGGTGTAGTTTAGTATTTATTGGTGTAGTTTAGAAGTATGAGTAATGTAACCTTTGCCATTCAAAAAAAAAAATTATAACTACTCCAGAATAATTATAATTCATAATTACTTTATTAAAGTAAATTCATGATTTTCTTTTTTTTAATTTTACAATTAAACATCATACTTCAGGATAAAAAAAATTAAAAAAAAAATTCTTTCACTTCTTATGTTAAGCCATTATTTGTATTGTATTTATCCCTAAATCATAAATATAAAAATAACTATAACCTTCTTTTTCATTTGTTCACACTTTCAACTTTTTTCTTCTTATTTTCTCTCATTTTCTTCAATCCTCAGATATCATGAATCCAAAACCAATCACAAACTTGCTAACTCTCGATTAGAGTAAATTGCCAAAATGGTCCTTGAGGTTAGATAACTTTTGCCAGTTTAGTCCAAAACTCAAACCTTTTGAATCTGGATCTCTGTGGTTTTAATTTTGATGTCATTTTCATCCAAAAGCAAAATCTGGTCAGATTTTTCATTTAACATCCAGTTTTTTTGTCTTTTTCCTCCATTGCAAAATTGTCAGATTTTTTTAATTTGTTATAATAAAACGTTAAAAGATCATTTTGCCCTTCATTAAAAGGGAGAAAAAAGAAAAAAAAACTGGATGTTAACTGAAAAATCTGACCATATTTTGATTTTGGATGAAAATGACAACAAAATTGAAACCAGAGGGACCCAGATTCAAAAGGTTTGAGTTTTGGACTAAAGCGATAAAAATGAACAAATCTCAGGGACCATTTTAACAGTTTACTCTCTCAATTATTATGAAACACCAATGGACCTAAACACGTTATCGGGCTTTGTACATCCACAATTCCAAGCCCAAGATATTTGGAATGTCTTTTTATTTGCATTGTGTTTTTTTTTTCTTTTCATAAGTGTGTCTTTTTTTGATTTTTTTGAACGGCTACCAGAATCAATCTCGAGCACTTTCAGGGCACCTACTGATCAAACGGAGTACTCCGAGAGTAACCCGAGTCCACCACCAATTCCAGGGAAATCCCGGTAGCCCACCCACCCGTAGGCACGACGATGAAATTACCGGTAAAACTCGTTTGGCTCAAGGATCGAACCCAAGTTTCCCTGGGTCTCCTATCATTGCTCACCAATGCCTCACTCTGCACCAAGTGGGAGTTGAACTCGCATCTCTCAAGAGAAATGCAAGCCTTCCACCACTTGTTCTAGAGATCATTGGCTTTTTTTGCGATTTATTGTGTTATATTGCTTGACATTGTGTTATATTGCGATTAATTGAGTCTTTGCTCCAGTCACTTTCATTAAAGGACAATATAGAGTAAACTTCCGTTTTGCTCCTTGTGGTTTGGTCATTTTAACGGTTTTGCCCGAAACCTTTAAAAATAGTCATTTTCCTCCAATAGTTTGCTATAGTTTTTCTATTTTGCTTCCTGCGCGGAGCAAAATGGAAAAACAGACAATTTGGATGGAGTTAGAGTCGGGAACAAAATGAAAAAACCATAGCAAACTATTGGAGGAAAATGACTATTTTTAAAGGTTTTGGCAAAACCGTTAAAGTGACCAAATCACAGGGAGCAAAACGAAACTTTACTCGACAATATATTCAAACCTTAATATTATATAACTGATACACATTTAATATTATAATAGCCGTTACATATTTATGTGTCATTTAAGAAAAAAAAAACCATTAGAAATATTATTATAACTAGAATGCTCATTGAACTGTCTGCCTTACAGGACTATGAGCGCCACTGATTTTAAACACTATTCGTCGTTCCAAAAAAAAGATAACATGATAATAATTCAAAATTTAAAATATTTAGAAACTAATGAAAAGCGTTGGCTAAGCATGTGCTTTTTGATGTCTGCTAAGGCAAAGCGACCGCTAAAAGTTAATGTCTATTTTCAAAAAAAATGGTCAACTTCGATTGTTTTGGTAATTTTCCTTGTTTATTATTTTACTAGGTTAGTTACCCGTGTGATACACGGACTGAGATAATATATTGTTTTAATAAATGTTTTGGATAGAACTACATGGAACACTGATTAAAAGAGTATAAAACTATAATCAGAATTAAAACTTACAAAAATAAAAATGTAATATTTATTCAGAACTCTTTAAATATTCCTTTGTATAATATTAATACAAAAGAATCATTCCACATTAATGAATAGTAAAGTAATATATTAAGTCATTATTAACCCTATAATTGCTCCTGTGTAAAGTTACTTGATGTAACGAAGTGTAATATGAATATAGGGGATCGCTAAAATGAGAACCACATCCAGTTATGAGAACCATGAGAACCACTTTATAGCCTTTAGATCAACTTGATGGATGGATGAGATTAAAAGTAACAAAAACTAATATTAAATAAAATTTGTCTTATTATGTCTTTTATATTTTAATCAAAAATGGTAGATTGGTAAAATAACTCTTTTTTGTCTTTTTCACTTTATTATTTTTTAATTACTTTTTGTTTTATTATATTACTTTTTAGTTTTATTATATTACTTTTTATTTTTTAAAAAGATTTTTTTTATTAAAAACATTTTTAAATTCAGATTTTTTTAACAAAAGACAATTTTTTTTGCACGCCGGATTTTGCACGCCGTTTTTACGCATCGTTTTTTAATGGGTTGTTTTTCCACGTCGTTTTTTACGCTCGACTTTTTCAAGCGTCATTTTTTTAACGCGGCGTTTTTTACGTCCCGTTTTAATCCGGCGTTTTTTACGTCCCGTTTTAACGCGGCGTTTTTTAAGTCCCGTTTTATTTACGTTTTACGTTTTACGAAAAACTTTTTAACTTTTACGTTTTTACGCGTCGCTTTTTAACACGTCGTTTTTTAACGCGCCGCTTTACGGCCGACTTTTTACGTTAAAAAATTTACGTTTTACGTTAAAAAGGTTTACGTTTTACGTTAAAAAATTTACGTTTTACGTTAAAAAGTTTACGTTTTACGTTAAAATATTTACGTTTTACTTTAAAAACTTTACATTTTTACATTAAAAAGTTTACGTTTTACGTTAAAAGTTTACGTTTGACGTTAAAAAATGTATGTTTTACGTATTACGTTAATTTTTTTAATCTTTTTACGTTTTACGTTAAACTTTATTACGTTTTACGTTTTAAACTTTTTACGTAAAACTTTTTACGTTTTACGTTTTACGTAAAACCTTTTACGTTTTACGCGCCGGTTTTTTACGTTAACATTTTTTACGTTTTTACGTTTTACGGGCCGGTTTTTTACGTTTTACCTAAAACTTTTTACGTTTTACTAAAAAAAAATTAACGATTTACGTTTTACGAAAAACCTTTTACGTTTTACGTAAAACCTTTTACATTTTACGTAAAACCTTTTACGTTTTACGCGCCGGTTTTTTACGTTAACGTTTTTTACGTTTTTACATTTTACGCGCCGGGTTTTTACGTTAACGTTTTTTACGTTAAGATTTTTAAATTCAGGTTTTTTACGTTAACATTTTTTACGTTAACGGTTTTTTTACGTTAACGATTTTTACGTTAACGGTTTTTTTTACGTTAACGTTTTTTTCGTTTTAGTAAAAAAAAACATTACGTTTTTACGTTTTACCTAAAACTTTTTACGTTTAAGTTAAAAAGTTTACGGTTGACGTAAAAAAGTTTACGGTTTAATTTTTTTTTTACAAAAACTTTTTTACGCAAAAACGAACACACCCAGAAATCGCAAACTCAGTGAAGCGTCTCAGATATATTGTTATCATCATCGACGCCTAAAATTAAAAAAAAAAAAAACCCAACAAACAAAAATCAAAAGAACGAGTGGATTCTAGAAAAAAAAACGAAGTTTTGGCTCAGATTTTCCGATAATCAGAGGCTGCAAAATGGGGTTGCAGGTTCAAAAACCTACCATCCGCCGTCCTTGCCGCGCCCTCGTCATCAAAATATACGGGTTTTTTTTTTTTGCATCATCATCGCCCCCAAAATCCAAAACGGATCAAAACCCACATATTCAAACATTCAAAAGCACCTGATGAACATCATTCAACAGATTCAAACATATTCAAACCCAAAAAGGAACATGAACAGACCACCAAAACCACCGCCACACCACCAAACCCACTACCACACCACCAAACCCATCGCACCCACTGCCACACCACCAAAACCCACCGCACCCATCAACAGATCAAACCCACGAAAATCAAAGAAACCCCCAGAAACTTTCAAAAGAATCAACAGTTGATTTCCCAAACTTTCAAAAAGAAACCCCCAACATATCAACAGTTGATTCCACACCTATCAACAGAATCAACAGATCAAAACCCACAAAAATCAATTTTTTTCCAGATTCAAAACTTCCACAAAAATACAAGGAAACAAGATCAGAACCAGTAATCAACAACAAAATCACCTGCTCAAACCCTCACCGCCGTCCCCGTCAAAACCCACCGCCACCACAACCCCACCGCCGCCTAGGGTTCCGCCACCAACCCCAACACAACCAAACACCAGTCGCAAGGGTGGCGGCGGAAGGGGTGACGGTCCTCCACCGCCGTCGTAGCGAGGACGGCTCTGCAACTGCTGCCGGAAACTTCACCGGTGAAACGAGAGGGAGACGAGAGTGGGGGGTTGCATTCGGGGTGTGTGTATCCTCACCCTTTGATTCCATTCTACACAGTGAAGTGGTGGTGGATATAGGTGGAGTGGTGGTGTGTTTGAACTTGGTTTTGTCTTTATGGTGGAAGTTTTGAATCTGGAAAAAATAAATAGAAGATAGTAGAGAGGAGAGGAGAGAGGAGAGAGGGTGTGAATTAAATGAAGAGAGAGGGGTGAGATTAGACATGTAGGGTAAATGACCAAACTACCCTTTTCGTTGGCTGATTATGATTGGTGGAGAATGGTTCTCATGGTTCTAATAACTGGAGGTGGTTCTCATTCTAGCGGCTCCCTATGAATATATTATCCAACTATCTATCTAATAAGATAAAAAAACTTAATTATAATTGATAATAACTTTTTATGTATCATAAAAAACTAGTGTGGAGTTGTAAGAATAAAAAAGAAGAAATTTCAACCAATAAGAATTATTTATTTTACTTCATTTAATTTTTGTATTTAATATTAGTGTAAGGGTATACTGGTAAACTTAGATGGATCATTAATTGGTAGTCTTCCTTTTTAATAGCTAAATACTAAATTTGTAACTTATTTTCAATATAACATATTTTTTCAAAAAAAAAAAGATAAAAAAATATATAATTAAAGTGTACCATAAATTACGAGGTGTGTAGGATAAATTAAGAGCTGTGTAGGATAAATTTCAACATGTGGAAGATAAATTTCAAAACGTGTAGGATAAATTTTGATGTGTGTAAGCAAAAATTTGAGTGTGGAGGATGATTGTGTTTATGAATAATTAATTAGTCAAAGATAATAATAAATGAGTTGATAGAAAAACTATTTAATGTTTTACATTTGTACCCTTTGTTAGTTTTCTTCTTAATTTAATTTTATTCTCAAATGAACCTTCCCCTAAAAAAACTAATATGTTAACTTACTAACTTCGTAATAATTGATAATAACTTTTATGTATCATAAAAAACTAATTTGTTAATAACTTACTAACTTCGTAAATAAAACCATGTAACTATACTTTGTAAACTATTTGAGATTGATTTATTTATGAAGGCCATAAGACCGCCCGTAATGGGGCGTGTTTTGTAAAAAAATTTGGAAAAAAACGCCGGAAAACGCCCGATAACCACTACATACCGGCGTGATTGGGCGTTATTTTGGACGATTTGGTGTTTGGCGTTTTTTAAATCACGCTTCAAGGGGGGTTTGACTGGCCAATCAGATGTGGACATGTGGGTTTAGAGAGAGAGATGGAATGTGGGGTTTGAGTTTGCCGGATTTTTGGAGAAGTTTAGCCGGAGAAGTTGCAGTTCAGCCGGATTTTTTGGAGAAGAAGAAGTAACTTCAATTTTTGGGGTTTGAGTTGACACATTAGGCCCCTGTAGTTTTAAACTTCAATATCTTTAATATTTCAAGTTTCAAAAATGCTATATCAGTTTTTAAAGTTTTGTTTATTAAATGTCTTATTTGGATCTTTTATAAAACTTAAAATTTTGCAATGTATTTTTTTAGTATTGTATTTTTTTTTTAATTTAATGAACTATTTTAAGTTTTTAATTTAAAAAAAATTAAATAATTGTGTAATGATTGGATGGGGCATTATTGGGCATTATTCCCACTACGGCATTTTTGCAATAACGCCCAATAATGCCCCCATGCTGACTGGATTGCCACATGGCAGAAAACGCCATATGGTGGGGGCATTATTGAGCTAACCACTACACATGGTCTAATAAATTCAAACACAAAATTTGAATTAATTAATAAACAATCATTACCAAAATCATGGTGGAAGGGGTGCTCAGTGGTAAACTTTTCCTTAACCAATAATATCATGACATGTCAACTTTCCCCTTCACTTCCTATTTCCTAACCAATAATATCATGACATGTCAACTTCTCCATTTACTTCCCATTTTATACTCAAACACTAGGGTTGCTCAAACACATGAAGAGTGGTAAACAATTTTTTAAAAAAAAAAAAACTAAATTTGTAATTGGTTGAATAAATGTGGGGCCCACCATCAACTCCACCTCTCTCCCTTCTCTCTCCTCTTCCCCACTCGGTGACTACTCATCGTTTAACCACTTCACCGTTCACCTAAAGCATGTTGGTAGGGATGGCAAAAAAGCCCAAGCCCGATGGGTTTACCCGAAACCCGAAACATACGGGCCGGGTATACCCGAAGCCCGATGGGTATGGGCCGGGTATGGGCTTAAGAAGGGAAAAAATTTCGGGTACGGGTACGGGTATGGGATTTAGTGATACCCGCCCGATGTTTGGCCCATTTACCCGAATAATACTCGAAAGTATCACATTATAAATTTCCATATATATGAACTCAGTACATGCACTTATTACCATCTCTATAGTACTAGGGTCTAGTCTTCTCTTTACCGGTAGTCATCTCTTTAAAATTATATTGGATATGGAAGCTAGTACTTTATATGGATATGGAAGTACTAGCTTATTTTTTAGCAAGTATAAGCTTACTAAGTGAACAAATATGTTAGTTTTGAGCATGTATATTGGATATGGAAGCTAGCACCCTTTATTATGTGGATATTTATGCAATTAGGTGGTCCTAATACAATTAATTAATTAAGTAATCGTTTTGATTTAGTTTGGTATATGTGGTCTGAATATGATAAGAAAGTATTTAATCATATTTTCATTTGTTATAGTTATTAAAATTGTAAATTATATAAACATCAAAGTAAAAATTGCACATTTGTCCCAACGGATATTTTTAAGAAATTAACGGGTACACCCGATACCCGCGGGTAAGCCCGATACCCGACGGGTAATTACCCGACAAATACCCGACGGGTAACGGGCCGGGTATGGGCCAAAGAATTAGAACCGGGTACGGGCCTGGGATTACTAATACCCGGCCCAAACCCGGCCCATTGCCATTCCTACATGTTGGCGGCACATTCCCGATCGACAAACTTGCTCCCCGCATGAGGTCATCAAAGGCACCCCGTCCTGCCTAAATCATCCAATTCCTAAAAAAATGCATTGAAATTAAGAAAGTAAACAAAGTATCATAAATCTTTACCCAGAAAAAAAAAAAACAAAGTATCATAAATTGTCATGTGTAACATCACCACATGTCGCCGATTGAGACTCTAAGGGTACAAGGGGCACTCACCTAATAGGTGAGTCCCCTCTCTTACGCCCAACCAATCCTCTTGTGCCACGTCAACTCCCCTCTTAAACTCCCCTAACACCCCATTTTGATGGCGGCACTCCCCTCTTTAGGTGACTTGGTTTTTTTTTTTTTTTTTTTTTTTTTATTTGTTGAAATTATGCATGTTTATAAAAAAATATTAATAAAAATTAAATAAAATTTAACAAAATAAAACTACAAAATAAAAATAACATTAAAACTAGAAAATACATTCAAACTAGAAAATAAAAATTACATTCAAACTAGAAAATTAAAATTACATTCAAACTAGAAAATAAAAATTACATTAAAACTAGAAAATAATAATTTTAGAAATCGATTGGCCACCCGTACTTCTTAGCGATGTCGCGTTTTCGGGCGAGGATGAACGGCAACATACTTGGCGGAGCATCGTCGTGCGGCTTGATGAATATTTCCATATCTCGATCGTAATTGTAGTTTTTCATCGTCTCGCGTTGTTCCGCTATGAGCTCGAGAGCCTGCGCCTCTCTTTTCCTCCTCAATTCAACCGCCTCCAATTCAATCGCGTTTTTCTTTTCTTTCATGGCGGTGTACTCTTTGAATTGTGCCGCCAACTCGGCCGAGCTTCCCTCGGACGATGTCGCTTGACGCTTGTCTCGCCGTTGTGCTCTTTGTGGCGAGGGGTCTTCGTTCATATCGGGTATGGAAGGGTCCACCTCAACGGGCTTTCTTTTATGTCCCGAACCTTCCCCTTCCTCACCCAACAATGGGACTTGGGCCCATTTGTCGTGTTTTCGAAGGACCTCCCACGCCTCGATATGTTGAAAACCGTTCGGATATCTCTCTTTAAATTCTGTTAAAGCGACTTTCATCACGTCGAGATCCTACATGTTAAAAAAATATAAACTTAGTAAAGAAAAAAAAATATACATGTTAAAAAAATATAAACTTAGTAAAGAAAAATAAAAAATATACAATGTTAAAAAATATAATTTTTACCGCTTGTTGGTATAGGCCGTTGAAAAGGTTTATTTTCGTTTGCATCGGGCCCCATTTAGACCGTACTTGATGCACGGTCCGGTTACTTCCGCCGATGGTGGCGTTAAAATGATTTAAAATATTACGCCAAAAACTATCGCGGTTTTGTTGATTGCCCTTCTTTTTGTTGGTAGAGCAATGTACATACGCCTTCGCCAACGCCTCTTCTTGGACCTTTGTCCATTTTTCGCTCGTCATTTTTCCCTTTTTATCCCGAGCGTCATCTTCTTCGTTGCCCGCGTCTTCATCCGCATTATATTCATCGTCCTCGTCGCCCAAATTTTGAGTTTCGGGCACTACCTCATCGTCCTCGTCGTCCCAAATACGTAGAGGACGTTCAACATTTTCTTGGACCAATGGAACTTGTGGGGAACGAAAACCATATGGGTCGAAGGCGGGGGATTGAGGAGGAACATCCATTGATAACAAATTTTGAAAACCATAGCCGAAATTGGGTTGAAGGTTGGTTGCTTGGGTGTTGTAAAAGGAGGGGTGTGAAGGTTGTTGGAAAAAAAACGGGGGTTGTGGAGTATATCCGAAAGGGGGTTGTGATTGTGCACTTGCACCGCTCGAACCACCACGAGACGGTTGCTTGCCTCGTCCCTTAGTTTTTTTCTTGGCTTCGCGGGGTTGGTTCTCCATTGCTCGGTTTGAGAAGTGGGTGTGGTTTGAGAATATAATTTTTTTTTGAAGTGGGTGTGGTTTGAGAGTATAAAAAAATGAAATTTGTATAAAAAATGGGGTTTGATGAGAGTGTGGTTTGATGAGAGTGTGAAGGTTTGGTTATTTATATTTGTAAAAAAAATGAAATTTTTTTTTTTGTTTATGACCGTTCAAACAAGACCGTTACTCGATTATTGTGCCAAATTCAAATCGGTGGACATGGGCCGAAACCACCCCCCGAATCGGGTCCCCGCACCGATGGCGGCGGTGTTCCCGATCGGGGAAAGTGGTCACCGAAGGGGTCCCCGATGGGTGCCCCGGATACCCTAAGATAGCCTAAAATAATAGGAGGGACTCAAAAACCAGCAAGTGTACTATTTTTATTTATAATTATAAAGATATTATAATCTGTTTTAAGTATCTTTTTTTTTTTTTTTTTTTGTTATTATAATCTATTTTAAGTATGTTTTGTTTTTTATTTTGTAACTTTTAAAAATATGATGTTTTATAAAATTCCAAATATGTTTTTGGCGACGTGCTTATTTCTATGTGTCAATGTTTATTTTACTCGAAACCTAGTTTAAAACAAATACAAAACTCTAATATATGTTGTTGTCCGTGTGTCATTAATGTTATCAAAATGTGAGTTTCGCAATAAATAAAACTAGTAATATGACCCGCATGCATCGTGGGACCGTTGCAAACATTGACTGAATTAGTTCAATCGTAATGTGATGCGTTAACCATATAAAACTGTGTGTTTCAACGTATTTGATTTATGGTTTGATCAAAACGTAAAATATAAAGGAAAAGGTGACATGGAGTCAAAAGAGATTAAATAGAGCCTTTAAAAAAGAAAAAAAAACAACAAAATGACCAAATAAAACACATTGGGTATACATGAGTGTTTTGCAAAGTGAAAGCACTAAACTCATGAGGTGTAATATATAATATAACCAGGATTGCGACCCGTCGCAATGCGGTGGGGATTCTTTAGTTATAACTAAGTCGATCTACGACCCGCACGTTATGTTAAACCTGTTAAATGAGAAAAAAAATAGAAGATGTAAAAACGTTCACCCACACACGCACGTTGCGTCGTGTTAACTTGCAAAATTTAGAACGAAACGTAAAAACGTTAAACCAAAGACGCACGTTGCGATGTGTTAAGCCACAAATTTAGAACCAAGCATAAAGCGAAAAAATTACGGAAAATGAAAACTATAAATGACCAAAGTTGAAAGTAAAAAAAGTTGTGAGGATAGATTGCAAAAGATAAAAAGTTTTGGGGTAAAAGTAAAAAAACAAATAGTTTTGGGTTAAAAGTAATTTATGAAATACTTTTGGGTGAAATGTAAAAAAAATTAAATTTTTTTTTGAAAACCCCAAAAGCCATGGTTACAACAACCATATGCGTAATCATTTTTTCTTTGAAAAACCCAAAAATCACAACCCGCGTTGCAGCGGGGAGTAAAACGGTGTCAAATAGTACTAATGTTACACAACCGTCATCGACCACAAACACAGAGTCGACCTAGGATTTGCGTGTTGCGACGAACCTATCAAACATGAAAAAATAGAGGTAAAAACGTTGAACCACACATGCACGTTGCGCTGTGTTAACTTGCAAAATTTGAAACAAAGCAAAAAAAAGTTGAACCACAGTCGTACGTTGCGTCGTATTAAGTCGAAAAATTTAGAACTATACGTAAAACGAAAATTTGCGAAAGATAAAAAGTATAAGTGACAAAAGTTGTGAAGTTAAATTGCAAATAATGCAAAGTTTTGGGTTAAAGTTTAAAAAACAAATTATGTAGGGTTAAAATTACAAAAGGTAAAAACCTTTGGATTAAAAGTAAAAAAATCAAGTTTTTTTTTTTGAAAAGTTCCCAAAGCATAAAGTAAAAGTTGTATTGCCTAAATTTGTTGCTTATTTATAGTATATAAATATTACTTTTACCCGCCGCGCGTTGCTATGGGGTCGAAACGTAAAGAAAATTTAATTTATACCGTCGAATGAAACATATTATATTTGGCCCCCCTCGGTTTGGAGCAAAATTTACGTCAAAATGTGGAACAACCGAAAAGGTACATAAAATAAGTATGTAAACGTATTACATTTGATTTGACTCGTTTCTAAAAAAAACGTCAACAACTTAAAATACGCACATAAAAATAGTACTTTTAAAGTAAAGGAATGCAATGGGTAAACTCGAAACATTAGAAACTTGAGGGGGTCAAAATGATATTTCACAAAGTTTTTAAACACTGCAATAAATTAATTTTTGAAAAAAGAAATTATCAAACAAAATTTATTGAAAAAAAAATTAATAGGTTAAAAACGTATATTATATGGTACAGGGCTAAAATTAAAACATTAAAAATTGAATGGATTAACTTGTAAAATGAAGTAGGGCTATAAATAACAATTTGCAAAGTGAAAGGGTAGCAAAGCCCACCACTATGCAAATTCGAGGGACTATAGAATCTATATAAGATAGTATACAATATAATTGGATGTGCTCTAGATGGGTTTTAACTTTTAAGTGAAAAATGCAATTTGGTGGACAAAAATATACTCGGAAGTAAAATAAGGGAAGGGCCACTTATGAATAATTCACCGACATATAGGTTTAAGAATATGGGGTATATATGTATAATATGGAGGATAAAGTAGTGAATCAATAGTAATATGATTTTGAAAGAAACATGTTTTTTTATGTTCTTTGTTTTTGGAACATTGGTTCAACATGTTAACACTTAACTGATTGGCCTAAAAAAGACGGTTCAAAAGTACTAATCAAACCAGTTATATAGGTAATTCCTAGCTCTATTTGGTCTTGAAAGAGGAAACCCAATCAAAATCCAAAATCTGAAATCCACCTAGTAGCATATGTTAAACCTCGTCCACAACTTAATATCTATTAAAATTTTAACTTAATTTGTACATAAATATAGAGTTAGATTCCGACAAAGATGGGTCTTTAACATATATATTGGGCTTAACGTGAAAAGTGAAGGAGATATTTTTAGAGTTAAATGCCCGGATAGTCCCTGTGGTTTGGCCTTTTTTTCATCTTTAGTCCTTATCTAAAATTACAGTTATAGTCCCCAACTTTTTCAATTTCGTTCCCGGATGGTCCCTGGCGCGGATGGAGGTTGGTCTTTTTAGTTAAGTGGGTATGAAATGACCTAAATACCTTTGCTATTAAAAAATAACTTTAAATCAATAACCACCTTCAATCCAAACACACCTCTTATTATTCCTCATATTCAGATTCATCTTCAATCCAAAGACACCTCTTCTTCCTAATTCTTCACCACCACCACCATCTTCACCTTTCACCACCGTACCCCACCCTTCACTCCGAATTGCCATTACCCCGGCTTGGATCATGAGCCTTTGAGATTATTTAAGGGGAGTTTTTTTCCTAAACTAGTGTTGATAGAAAAACTATTTACCATTTGGGTGTTCCTTGAAAACTATTTACCAAAATAGTGTTTTTATTAATTTTGTATTCTCCTTTTTCTTTTAATCAATGTAGTAAACTTTTAATTATTTTTTCTATTCAATCAATCCATTGTCTGCATTTTATTTCTTTTATTATACCATTTCTTCCAATCAACCCAATACTTTTATTTATTTATTTTCTACTTACTTTTTCTTTTAATCAACCTACAAAACTTATTGGAAACTATTTATCAAAGATGGATGTGGTGACCAAAGCTTTAATCTTGACTAGCATGATGGTATGTCTCATTTCAGTTGCTCATGCCCTTTCTGACCGAGCAATCGTATCCACCAATCTTATGTTCATAAGTAATTTCTTGATTGTATTTTTTTATGTATTAGTAGATAGAGGAGTAGCCAACTCACCAATTTAATTGATTTTGTTTGATAGAAAAATTGTTTTTTCTCTTCTAACTTCTTCTCGTTAATTGTATATAAAAACTCTAAATACACCTTGTTTAATTTTTTTTTTTTGTCAACTTTCAGAATATATGTTACTTTTCAAAAAAAAACTTTCAGGATATATGTTAAATGAAGAAACAAACATATTGACTTGATAAAAAAGTATGATAAAAAAATAAAACAATAATAGGTTAATTATAAAAAAACTATATGTTTGTCAACTTTAAGAATATATGTTGATGGAAGATAAAAACATATTGGCTTGATAAAAGTAAAGTATGATAAAAAAAATAAAACATTAACAGATTGATTATAAAAAAAAACTATATTGCATTAATTGAAAAAATGTATAATAAAAGAATAAAGCATTAATAGGCTGATTATATAAAAAAAATATATTAGATTGATCGAAAAAAGGTATAATAATAAAAGCTTTGATTCCGACAACAGACCTTTAGGCCGTGGGGTATGGTGGGGCTTGGGTTAGGGGCTTGGGTTGGGGGCATGAGTTTGGTTTGGCCATTGAGAGTCTGACATGTGGAAAGCAAATTTAAACCCACACCTTGCTAGCCCGCCCCACGCCCGGCTTAAAAGCCAAGCCCCAAGGGCCACGCCCAAAACCCACGCCCCAACCCAAGCCCCCGAGGTGGTGACTTGGGCGTTTTCAGCCAACCCACGCCCCAACCCAAGCCCCATACCCCACGGCCTTAAAGCTTTGATTCCGACAACAACCACCGTCTCTTCTCTCTCTAGCTATCGCTCTCTTCGCCAGCTATGTTTCTTTCTCCCTCTCTGTATCTATCGCTCTTTTGTCTATCTATCTGCATCCTCTTTCTCTCTGTAATTAAATCAGATGAAATTTGTAACTCGCAATTTAATTTAATAAAGCTTACCCTGCTAATTGATGGAGATCAGACACCAAGGTCCAGAACTTACTCATCTTGTGTATGTGTTGGTGTACAAAATCTACTTGATTTCAACAACAAAAGACGAAAGTTTGAGATGAAATGATACAAATTAAAAAGGGATTTTGAAAATTGGGGATTTGAACAAGACTTGTGTGAAGAAGATGAAGATGATGGGTTGATGAAGGTTGGGGTAATGAAGGTGGGTCTATAAAAATAATATTTTTTTTTAATGTTTTAATTTATTATATTTAATTAGCAAGGGTATTTTAGTCATTTCATACACATTCAACTGGACAAACTAACTGACATCTACTCCAGGGATTATTCGGGAATGAAATTGAAAAAGTTGGGGACTATAGCTGTAATTTTAGAAAGTTAGGGACTAAAGGTGAAAAATGTCAAACCACAGGGACTATCCGGGCATTTAACTCATATTTTTATATGATTTTTTTTCTCATTTTATCAAACACGTATTTTAGTTCCAAAATCTAAAAAATCCGTGTTTTTACACTAGTAGAGTAATTACATAATTACTTTACTAGAGTAAATTCACGATTTTTTTTTTTTTTACATTTTCCAATTAAGCATCATACTTCAAGATCAAAAAAGCTTCTTTCACTTCTTATGTTAATGTTAATGTTAAGGCCATTATTTGTGTTTATCCCTACATCATAAATATAAAAAAATAACTTTAACCTTCTTTTTCATTTGTTCACATTTTCAACTTTTTTTCTTCAACTAATTTTCTCTCATTTTCTTCAATCCTCCGATATCATGAATCCAAAATCAATCACAAACTTGCTAAACCAAATGCACTCTCGGTTATTGTGAAACACCAATGGACCTAAACACGTTATTGGGCTTCTCCAAGCCCAACATATTTGGGCTATCCTTAGTACAAAAAGTGACAATGTGGATAAATCTTCAAATCACAAGTAAAGTCCACTTAAAAAAAAACGTTCAAAGTTGTTGCGTTCGTATGCGCTACTGCTAAAAGACAACCTTGGGAAGTTGAGGACGACGTATAACCAAGGGTACTTACATCTCTCTAAAGAATGCATCGTGGGACACTCTCAAAACATTTAAGAATTCTGGAAGAGAGTACTCAAATACTACTGCTAAAATTATTTCTTCATTTAATTAAATGAACAAACATGAACACATGTGTTGTTTGTTCATTTATGTTCGTTTATATTTTAATAAATACATAAGGTGTTATATTTATACAAATACAAACATAAAAGAGGCTTTCTAACTACTTATATACATACAACAACTAATTAATAATTGGGCTTTCCAATAACAAAAATAAGCTTTGCAATATAAAAAAGCTACTTTATGTTTGGTCATTAATGTTGTTTTATATTTGTTAAATTTTCTTCGTTTAAGTTTGTTTGTTTTCGTTCGTGAACTGTTCATTTAGGTCTTAAACGGATGAACATAAACGAACACAAACATGCTCATTTTCTTCATGAACGAACACGAACAAAAAAACTTTGTTCGTTATATGTTTGTGTTCGTGTTTAGTTAAAGTCATATGAAGGAACATGAATATGCCTTTGTTCGTATTCGTTTGGTTCGTTTACTCGCCTACAAGCCAATGGGAGGGAAACATGCGTGTGTAGATCTCACAGGAGTCTCTCCCTTAGCTGGGTTAAGGGAAAATGGGTTTGTAGCAGGACAAGCGGTAAAGAAAGCAGAATCTAAAAAGGTGGACAAACACGCTAAAGCATGTGCTGATAACCAACATGCATTTATCCCCTTCGCCTTCGACACCTTTGGATCCCTGGCTCCAGAAGCTATCCGTTTGCTGACTAGGGTCCAACAGGTTGTCCACAGCAGTTGCTCATCAACAGGAGGGCAGGGGTTTGTTTTTAATAGGCTAGGGTTTGCTATCCAGAAAGGGGTAGCGGCGTAGCTTGTTGCTCGCCTACCTGCGATATTGATGTAAAGTCTATTACTATTACTTTTTTAAAATAAAAAATATGATTCAATTAAGGTCATATAAATAAAAGTGATTGGTTTGATGACCAATTAAAGAGTTTAGCTTATAAGTTGTATGCATGTCAAACTAACAATAATTTCATTCACGAATATGTTAATGTTAGGAAGTTGATAAAAACACGAGTGCGAATGGAAGAAATGTGAAATACACCACAAGAAGAGGAGTACATATCTTGTGATGCAAACAAAAACATCAATCTTGAAGCTAAGGATGAAGGTATTCCTCTTATTGCGGATACAAACGACACGACCCTTAAATGCTAATATTTCATAACATAAAGTATACAATACAATCGGTGTTACCTTGGTTTGAATTCGCCAAAGGAATGTAATTTTAAGAATGAAGTATCATCTTCTCTCAAGGTAATTTTAAGAATGAAATATCATCTTCTCAATGATAAAAATGCGTGACTAAAATAGAAGGCATACAACTTTACAAATAGGTGGCATTTTAGACCCCCAAATTTAAACGACAAGTGGACGATCAAGGCTTGATCGTAGTATCAACCACAATCCTCCTTTTCATACTTATACAGTTACGAAATAGGTCTGGGACGGAGACCCATGGCGAAACTTGAACATTTAAACTAGAGGACGAAAATATGTGTTTAATTGGGGCTTTTAGATTAAGAGTGGCCCAACCAAATAAAGATAATATTTTTCAAAGATAATTGGCTAAACATACACTTCTAAGCCTAAAATAAGGGAACCGAGCCCCTTCTAACCCTTAATAAGTTTCTCCCACTTATACATAAGACGAAAACTTAAATAACATGCATTCATTAGTTGTAAATGAAACTTTTACATATGTATATATATTTAAGACAAAAACTTAAAAACCACGAGTTCATTAGTTGTAACTGAAGCTTTAACAATTGTAAAAAGTGAAAAGCAACTCATTTCACACATTTTATACACGACATTGTTATTTTATGGTAACTGTAACTACTGGTTTCTTAAATGTTTGTGAATGACTGATCGGTGCATTTTATATACATGAATTTGTGCATTATTCTATTAGCAAATTGAAGACGTAACAAGAAGCTATGTTCAATAATAAGAAAAGTGTCGATTTCAATTTAAAAAAAATATGTGGACCAAAGAATTAAAAAAACGGGCTACTGTTACTTGATTTTAAAAAAAAGGAAGTGATTAGATTTAGCTGGACTTCACAAATCAATTAATCAGTTAGCTGGACTTCACAAATCAATTTAGTTGTGGGCTGAATAAAAGGCGAACTTATGGGCTGATCATATATTAAGTGGGCTGGCTTAATGGATCACGTGGGCGAACTTATGGGCTGATCGTATATTAAGTGGGCTGGCTGATCATATATTAACCGGGACTACGGTTTAGGTTACGTCAATTTAACCATTGGTATACTTATATCACACATCGAGTTAACAAGTTGTAACCTCACTTAGTCGAATGATAATTATGTTTAAGCGATTGAGTTTGTGTTAATTATAGGCATATGATTTGTACTTGTTTGGTGATTGAATTTTGTGTTGATTCAACAGACGATTTATAGTAAGCAACCCGAACATGTATACCCTAAATAGCTTAGTTAAGGATTGAACAGTTAGTGTTTACGTACATGGATCATGCTCTAGGTTAATGGTAGGATTAATATAGATTATGTCTATGTAGTCGATTAAACATTGTTCTCACTAATATTGTAACTAAATATCCAAATCTGAAATGGAAATGATTGCATCTTTCTCGTCTTTATAATCAATTTCAACTCTCGAATTTCGGTGTGTTTCTTGCTTTCTTACTTTTAGTAGTTCATCTTTAGTTTAATTCGAAACTTCAATCAAAACTATTGTATATGCTTTCTCTTAATTTATTTTTATAATTAAATAATACGTCCTAGCTATCTAGGTTATTTGTCTCAAGAGGATATCCTAGTAGTTAAGGTGTGCGTGATGAAAACATGTAAACATTTGATAAATATTTAATCTTTTTGTAGATTATTTACGTGCACCCAACAAAATTCATGCTTGAGTTTTAGGGTGTGACACGAGCAATTATAATATACCCCTTTTTCTATTATATTTAACAAGCTATGTTTTTTTAAGTTATATTTAATAGTTTAATATTATCTTATAATAATTTCCTTTTTTCGTCAACCCATTTTTGACCTGACCCATATCCCCCAATCCTACCGAAAAATTCTTGTCTCCAGTCGCTCGCTGCTCCATGGGGCAAGGCAGGAGAGAGGAGAAAGAAAACCACCACATAAGGGAACAAAACTGGTAGTCAACCAAAATTCTGGTCGAAAGAAATGAAGATGGTAAGAATACTAGACTCTCATAACATATAGAAAATCAAAACCCTAAACTATTTTGTATTATTAATCAACTATTTATAAGAGTCCTACTAAAGAATATCAAAACCCTAAACTATTGTGTATTATTAATCAACTATTTAGAAGAGTCCTACTAAAATAGTTATAAAGAAAACCTAAGCAAATCATATATTATAGATATGATAACGATATAACAAAAAAAAACAAACCCTTAACACTAAGAAAGAAAAACAAATAATCATATTTAGTGTTACGTGTATGTCTTTTCCATCAAACTTATGATTATGAAAAAGATTTAATTCCTTTGGAATAAAAGAACAAGATTCCATCACCTCATAAAATTTTATTCCTCTCCTTTTAGACCTTTTCAACTTTGATGTGTATTAATTTAAATCCAACAAAATATTTATAAATTTTAAAAAGTTATATAACACTCGATAAGATCAAACTCAATGCCCTTTATGCTCTATGATATCACATCATTTTAGATTCTTTGATTCTTGTAGGTTAGAAACGAAAAAAATCATAGTTGTTAGGACTACTTATGTTTACAATCAAACCATATATAGAACAAACTTAGACCTAACCATCTTTGTGTCACAACGTACCAAACCTTGTTAGTTGTTGTAACCAACTTGGACCACTTGACCTAACCCGACTGCTTTGGTCACTCGTTTTTTTTTTTTTTTTTTTTTTGTGAGATTGCACAAAAAATGACCCGATTAGGCTTCCGAATTCATTTGAAGTTATTTAATATCAACACTAAAATACACAAGAATATGTGCTACGAGCATGGTTGTAAAACAAGGTCTCCAAGGCCGAGTACTCCCCGAGTAGTCACTACAAGGTAGGCTGCCGAGGCGACTTTCTTCAACTCCGACTAATTACTCGGAATCGATCAAATGTGATCAACATCGACCAAAATCGGATCTAGTAGGTCAACTCGGGCTGAGTTTGACTTAAAATAAAATAAAACATAATTTCTATGCCTATCATGTTAAAGAATGAATATCAATTTCACGTATTTTGTTATAAATATTAGTAAATTTATGTTATTTGACATATATTTAATTTTCGAAAACTAATTTCTTTATAATTTGGCATGTCCGAGTACTCCCCGTGTACTCTCCGCCTAGGCCGAGTACTCTCAACTCCCCGGTCGACCGACTAGGGAGCGCCTAGAGACTTTTGCAACCATGGCTACGAGGCATGTTCATATATTAAGGGGTTGTTTGTTTCAGCTCTTAATGGTTCTGATCTCTTACTGGTTCAACACTTAATGGTTCAAACTGTTTGTTTCGCGAGTAGATGTCTGAATGGTTCAAACATTCGCTTCTGAATGGTTAAGCATTATACTGTCTTTTAATGGTTCAGACCTCTTAATGGTTTAACACTTAATGGTTTATATCTCTTACTGAGTTACTGGTTCAACACTTACCCATTCAGAAGTTGTCAAACAACCCCTAAATAATTTTAAGTAGACAATTGTAAGAACCACATAAATAATTGTAGAAATGTATAAGGTAGTTATGTAACCACCTACCTCTCTCATGTCAAACACTATGTACAAATAAGTTCATTTACTTAATATTTGTTCTCTAATAAACATGTTGTTAATATTGTACCTTTAGCTAGTTTCATATAATTTATGTGGTGGCTAAACAACTTCCCTTTATGAGTTCTCAAAGTTGTGAATATATTCTATGCTTTCATGAAGCTGCCATCCACTGCTCATGTTGTGATGGATTCTATACTTCTTGAAGAACCTTCCTCCTCCACCGCGCCTAGCGATGGCAGTGGTGGGAGCCGTGCAATCGATCGTCACAATCCCATCATCCGAGATGAAAAAAGACTCGGTCAAGGCCGTATTTTTCCTTCTAGTGTCACCATCGCCCCCCACCTCTGGAACGAGAAGCCAGAGGTGGAGGGCGGTGATCAGAAGCGAAAAAGTGTTGCATTTGCTAATGATGATGAGATTCTTAAGGCGAGTGACTTCATCAGCCCAGCAAGTTCTTCAAGGTGCTTGTTGAATGACATAACTATGTCCCATGTTCAGTTACCATCACCGCCACCACCACCATCGCCGCCACACGAACATCTTAAGGTTCTTAATGGAAAGGCTTTCAAGAAGAAAGATGATGATATAGTGTCCTCACCTCCACCTCCACCTATACCACCACCATCATCTAAGCCTTTACCATGTGATGGTTTCAAACAACTGCAGTCGCCACCACGTGAACGTCATGACTCGCTATCATCCACCACCACTAAACCTCCTTCACCGCCACATCCACCACCTTCTTCCAACCAGGTGGTTGTCCTGGAGGTGGCACTGCACTGCAGAGGCTGTGAAAGGAAAATGAAAAAACATATTTCCAAAATTCAAGGTATTATTGTTATATTTTTTGTATCATAAGTCATAACCAATATAGAATATATATTGTTTTGCCCCTATCTAAGACCTTGCTATGAGTGGGATTTTACTGGGTACGTCTGTTTGTATTTTTCTTTTGTGTTAAATAAAATCTCGAATAACTTCAGGTGTAACATCGTTCAAGATAGAATTTGCGGCCAAGAAGGTGACAGTGGTCGGAGATGTGACGCCACTAGCTGTTCTGACCAGCGTGTTAAAGGTCAAAAACGCGAAGCTGTTGGCTCCAGCAACAATATCATCAGCTCAGAGCGGTTCAAACGGTTCTGAACAGAGTTCCTCTGTCAAAATGGACCGAAGCTAGACCGGCCCTTGGTCTCAGGTTGACTCGTTGTGTTTTTAGTTTAATACTTTATGTTATTATACTACTTTTGGAACAAAAATTTACATGGTTATTTATTTTGGAACATAATCTTCATATTAACAGATGATAATTATGGATAATAAATTACCTGGATCTAGTATTATCATTTCTATTTCATGACAGTATATTACTAATACAAATATAGGGTAACAGTGCTAATATAACGTAAGCGCTTGCGCGTGTAAAATATAACAAACTGGCCAGGTTAAGGGGGTGGGTCAGTCGCAACAACCGGTTTGACTGTTTAACGGTACAGTTTTGGCAATTTGACGGTTTGAGCCAGTTTTTTTATAGCAAATTCATTAGTTTGTATAAAATTTTATAAAATGATCAGTTCATAAATAATAGTATGTATATGTAACTGCATTATCTAAACCAGGCCAAACCGTTTAAAACTCAAACCAGCTTACTTGCTTCGGTTTGAATAGTTCGGTCGGTTTTAACGATTTATGAACATCCCTACCACACACAAGCAGAATATTGGTTCAAAATGCACAAACATGACAAATTCTTTCAAGAAAGGTTAATCCATAAAATCCAAAAAAAAAAAAAAGAACCAAATCACCATTACATGTTCATGAGGATGTCAAACTATTACCTTTACTAGTTACAGTTTATATGGTTAGAAATCTATAACCTCCAGTAATAAATCATTCAGGACTAATTCCGCAACAAACTTACCTAAAACGTCGATTTCATTCGTCGGTTGCACCCACTCCAAGTCCTTGTCATAATAAACCTCACAAAAATCCTCATCTTCATCCTTTTCTATCTCGTCAACCACATTGCGAACCTGATCCACGAGGCTTAATTTCGGTAACCTGAGTTGACTTTCTCTTTTCACAGGATTGACCCACGGGTATGCTACTGTTGACTTTGAGGTTCTAGTAAACATTTGTTCGATATAGTCATAAAATAAGTGTTTTTCGTTCCTTAATAATGATGTTCCGTTGAAGTAAAACTTTTCAAGACAGTTAAATAACCGTGGATCTATAGGATGAAGTGCGGTCTCACTTTTCCATGACGGGTCAGTAGAATAGTTTTCTAACGTTTGTAGGATACATGCCATGTATGCAGATTCCGGGCTGACGGGTTCTGGTATCCTAACGGATGATAGTTGACCAATGTGTTTGACTTTTGGTATTAGTCTGAGTTTGTTAGAAGTTGACTTGGACCCGGCTGTTAAAAGATGAATATTTTTCTTTAACTCTGAAAATGGTAACGAAAAGAAGTCAGTAATAACGGATTAGACAGTGTTAAAATAAGGCATATAAAGATGATCAAGGGGACATTTTCAACTCGTTTATACGAAAACAGGTCATGTAAGCTATGTTTTATCTCCAAGGGGTTAAATGACGCGTATTTCATGATATGATTAGTAGCATTTTCGACACGTAAAAGATTATATAGGCATGCATGTATGCAGTGCAGGCTCATATATTATGACGCGTATATCATTAAGGATAGTTTTCCAAAATAAGTAAAAAAAAATTGACAGACCGCATCCCGTCGGAAATCACCCGAGAATTCAAATTGTTATCTCCAAATTAGGGATTAATCTCCCTTAGAGTTGGCAACTTCAACCCACGTACCCACAAATGGGTCGATTTGGGTAATGTTTATCTCTAGCGTGTCAATTAGGTAAAATAAACAAACTTCACTTAATGGAAAAATGATCAAATGAGCCGAAGTCATGCAGAGTGTATTTTTAACGCATAAAACCTCCTAAATTATTAATATGAAAAATTGTATTATTGCAATGGTATTAGTTTAGTAAATATTACTTGTAAAAAAAGTTTAAATTCTCCGTTTTGACCGATTACCTAAGCTGAAGAAACTTCATCATCATCATCATCATACTCAGTTAATCCCACCAATAGCAAAGCAAAGGTAGGGTCTGAGGAGGGTAAGATGTAGACAGCCTTACCTCTACCCCATAGGAATAGAGAGGCTGCTTCCAGTGAGACCCCCGGCTCGATAGTAGTTTTGCATCAAGCCGGACATAAGGCACATAACACTCAGCACTCGGGACAAAGACCGATTAGTGAATGTACCCTTTTGTCTCTCAGCTATCAACGCCACCACATGATGCAAAATTAACCGTCCTCAGCTTTTAACGTTATTTTCACAAAGTTAGTAAAATAACGTTAAAATTCGTGCACTTTCACAAAGCTGAAGAAACTTGTAGTCACTATATTAACATGATATCGAAGAAACATGCATTGCTTCGTATGAAAATTCCTATATATGTGAATAAAATGTACAACGAAAATAGTTCATATTATATCAGGATTATGAGAATATTATGCAGCGGAAGCTTTCTAAACACCAATGCAATAATGATGGGAGATGGCAAAAAAAAATTAATAGGTTAAGAGCGAAAGAGTAGACGTAATTAAAAATAATAATACCTTGAAGACGAGAGTTAATACTCTCAAAGCCATCCGAAGCGAACGCTACATCTTCTGATTCAGGTCCAGACAGCTGAATTGAAACCATAACGAAAAATTATTTAATTTCTTGAAATAGAAAGAAGGTTGCTAATATGAGTATTATTAATAGGCATCCACCAATCAAGTGAAATAGAGATCTTATCAAGATCATAAGTAAACTGCAGGTTTGATTTACAAACAAATTGATATGTTATCTATACACATCTTCAAGTACATTTTACTATAAATAGGAGAATATAAAAGATCTGAAAGGTTTTGAGAGTGTTAAAAGAACTTATAGGCTTGTCGAGACGCATATGCAAATTCAATAAATCTAGTAATGAGGTTTCTTGAGCACCCTAGCAAGTTTTCGGGCCTGTAAAGCTACAAGGCGGACTACCCATGTTTTCTAAGCGTTAACTCAGAAAATTAAACTAACATGAAGATTACTAAACCGAATAATTACATGCACGATCACAATCTTGAAGTATTTGAAGCCATGAACCTAATCATAATGAGCTCATAGCATAAGTGTATGTTCTTGAATGTAACCAGTGGCGAAGCTTGCCCTCGAAAATAGGGGGGGGGGGGGGGGGGAACGTATATACCCAGGGGGGGGGTGAATGTAACTATAACTACTAGAAGCTTAAAAAGGAATATAACAGTTAAAAATGTAACAAAACCTGCGCATCATCGTCAATGTCAGAAACCGATGGCCGATATTTAGCACGATCCTCATTCTTAAAGCAAGTCCCAGTCGATTTTCGCAATGACTGAACCCTTTTATTGGATCTTACACTTTTTAAAGGTATGTTCTCATCATAATTAAATACATCCTTTTGCATTTTTCTTCTACCTTTATTAGAGGGCTCACTATATACCTTCTCATCAGCGTCCGCATCATCATCATGACACGCATTTCTTTTATTACTCGGATCATTAAAAGATGGTTGAAGAGGTGCTGACTTTGATGTAGTTATGAGACGCTTATCTCCTTGACCGTCCCTACTAGAATTACCCAAAATAGCACCCAGCCCTGTCGGCGACGCGAATACATCACTGACCGCAACCAAACCCGTGACGTTGTTCAATTCTGCGGGTCTGTTTTCTTTATCAGGAAAAGAAATATGTTCTCCTAACGTACTAACCTTACTTACTGTCCCTGCATCGTCCTTAACGTGAGTCGTGTTCCATTTTTCTAACATTCTATTAGTTGCCTCCCTTATCAAAGATGATTCGGACATGTGACACAGTGAATGCGTGAGCCGATCATGTTGGTGAATGACAATTCTAAAAGGCACTGTTATCTCGTCCGATTCACTATCGGGACCACTACTTAACATGTGCAAGTTATCATCTCCCAAATCATCATATCCATACATATCAACATGTTCACTTTCAAATACTTCTTTCGCTTGACTACTTATCTCCGGTACAGTCTCTATAGCGCCTCTCCACACGCACTCAGTCCCGTTACAATATAGTTCTGCCTTCTTTCTAGAAGAATGATTAACGGTTTTACCGTTTGGATTACGAACAACTTTTTTAGGAGAAAATCGACCTCTGCCCATCAGCTTGGATAAAATACTTGGCGACCGTTTTTTGGATGAGGTTCCGTTTGATATTCCTTTAGCCAATAACTTCTTCATTCGATTCCCGTTACGTTGTTTAGAAGCGCCTTTTCCAACTTCAAACTTCAACTACAATTAACAAATTTGATCACTTTCATAACTTGTTACAAAAATACAGTAATTATAATGAAAACAATATAATTGATAACGATAAAGGTATAAAATTAGTGAATAATAACGTAACACACTTGACGTACCGAATTGTGCTTGGTGGTAGGATTAGCAGGGGAGCAAGACTGAACTAATCTACATCTCGGCGACTCATCACTTCCTGTAAAAGTTAGATTTGTTTCTTCGTATTAACAACTCTTAGTAACGAAATCCAGAAATCGGATAAAGAAACGTGTCATTCATTAACCATGAGTAGAACTACCATAGAACATGAAGTTAAGACAATCAATGAACTAAACACCAACAAATTGCAATAATCTAATTTAAAAAACAAAACAAAAGTAAAGTAGTAAAACTAGATTGTTTTCCTAAACATTCATCATGACTCAAGAATTTACAAAAATAAAAATAAAAATTAAATCCTAGTAATTCAGAATCCAAATCAAACAGAACATGGCAAAAAAGGCAAAATGGACAATGGGACATTGACCTCTAGCATCCATATTAGGTATGCCCATAAATACACTTTTTAATAATAATAACACAGATATTACAAAATTACAATTGAAGATATGGGGCTAGAGCTATGAACAATGATCCAGTCTTGAACATAAACCTTGAAAACCAAATTTAACATAACAATATTAAAAATATATATATATAGTTATATACACAATCACAAACAAGCAAAAAATGATCACTTTTCAAATTTCAATTTACAATTTTACATATCCACTTTTCAAAGTGAAAATGATCACTCTAACATAATCCGAAATTAACCTGTTAAACCGAAATTTAGTTCCATTTTGTTTTACAAATTTTAATCTACATAATTTTTAGTCAACAAAAATTAATTGAAATAAAATCATCATAAATCATAACTTCTTACAACAAATTATAACAATCACAAAATATCCATGTACATATACATATATATATATATAGAGAGAGAGAGAGAGAATCACAATTATAATACCTCCAAAAAGGCAAGAAAACTTCATCTTCCTCCTTTTTATTCTCTCCATATTCAACACAAAATCACACACCTACACCATTTTAAACATGAAACAAACACAAAAACTGATCATCATAACATATACATACACATAGAGAGATAGATACATATATATACATATACATATATATATAGAGAGAAAGAGAGAGAGGGTGTGTGTGTTCTTACATTAATGATGCATCCGAATAATCGTTTCTGAGAACAAACCGTGTGTTTTTTGAAGTTTCAAATGAGAAAATATTACAGGTGAAAGTGAGAGTGGAAGAGGAGAAAAGAGAAGTGGAAATAGCAAAAAAGGGGGTTTCGCGGGCAAGTGATGGGGCCCATGTCCACTTGTAACAATCTTGTTACGCCACGTAAGTAAGCTTTCACTCTGTAATTAATGACTGTCAATTAATTGTGCTTTAAAGCTTAACCTTGTTGGTTTATTATTTTGGATTTTGGTAGATGAAAATTGAAAACAAATTAATAAAATGTTGATTTGTTATTATTGTTTTATAAAGTTACTAGTATTAAGCCCCTGCGTTGCAGCGGATGTAATAAAACTGTGTGAAGTAGTAGCAATACTATACCATTTTCAGCGACCACCAACACCGGAAAAGCTCGTAAAAACAAAATAAATAAAAACGGGAAAAAAATGCCGCCGAGCGAAAAGTAGACGTAAAATCTTTGAATTACGCACGCTCGTTGCTGAGAAATTAAACTGAAACGTAAAAAACAGAAAAAAATAACTAAGTTCATCAAGGACCCGCGTGTTGGACGAACTTGTCAAACGCAGAAAAATAGATGTGACGCGACGGGCCAGTCAAACGGGAAAAAAATACACGAAAAAATGTTGAACCTCACACGCACGTTGCGGTACGTTAACTCACAAAATTTAGAATGAAACGAAAAACTTGGGAAAGATGAAAAGTATAGTGGACCAAAATTGAAAATAAAAAGGAGTTGGGATTAAATTGGAAAAGATGAAAAACTTTGGGCTAAAAGTAAAAAAAAAAGGTCTAAATTGCAAAATTGAAGTTATTTGTTAATTTTAGATAAAGATATGAATAAAAATAAGTGATATTTATATATGTTATTAATTAGTATTAATATTAAAAGAAATTTATTAAATAAATATAAATAAAATTTATGAGGTTGAAGGAGAGAATGACATGTGGCATTATTTGGAGTCTTTTGTTATAAGTTAGATGAAATTGAAATTTAACATGTATTCTGATTAAAGTGTTACACGACTTTAATTTTTTTGTAATTTTATTCAAAATAGATTACGAATTCACATTGTAATTAATCTTTCACCTACCTAGTGATTACAGCTTCTGTATCTTATTATAGTTTTATTTTATTACTTGACATAACATATTGGTAGTATTTAATTATATAATAAATAATATGTTTAGTTATTATCAATATAATAATATACTTAGGTAATTTTTTTTTTGAACGGCAAATTTGGATCACTGACGGGCCACTGGAGTATCATCGTGCCACCAGCGGAACCACCCGATCATATCCATCTCCACTAGGCATAATGTCTATACACCAATTCAGGAGGAAACCCAATAAATATAGGAAAACCCCCTTGTGAGAATCGAACCCAGGACCTATTGGTCCAAAGCTTTATGTCACCCCAAGATACCACTAGGCTATAAAGCCATGGGTAATATACTTAGGTAATACATTAATTCATTGCTGGCTTGAAAATTTTTTAGTATTTATTTTTGACATTAGTTTATACAATAAAAAAATATTTATTTTGTGCTTGTCAAATATTAAAGTGTAAAATATAGATAAGAAAATTTAAGTACATTATGAACCAAAGTCAATTGTATTGAATGCTTTGTATTAATTACTAAGATTTATAACATATTATTTAAATATATGTTAAATAAAACAAGATGCTTATTTTTGTAATTCAGAAAAATAAAGACATGGCATATGCATACGGAGGTTGGTTTCTGTACTAGATGATTTTTACGTAGAAGTATTCTAGTACTCGTACGGGTATTTTAGGGTGATGGTGTGTGTAATTTTTAGACGTATTATTATAATGGTTTGCAGTGATCATTATAATTGCGCTATTCATTCATGTGTCAAACATAGGCAATTTGAACACACTAACGTATGTTATACAAACTACTGTAATTGGATGAAATGCGTCGTTTTAACTAATTTAGACGTACTGTTGCAGCTGAATAACTTAGACTTGTTATTGTAATTAGTCTAAACGCACTTTTATAATCAACATTGTGTTAATATTTTTCATTGTCGTTTTTATATTAAAATACTTAACTTGAATTACAGATAATAAAATCATACATATTATCTCTTTTTTGAGTTCATGAAAATGAAAAAAAAAATAAAGAAAAAACATACGAATGTATATTTTCTGTATAGAGGTATCCGTGGATGAAACTTAAAAAACATTGTGTTTAAAAACATTTATACCGTTTGAAAGTTGTTGAATATTAATTAATAAACACGTGCACTTATTAAATAGTAATCTAGTCGAATCTTATCAAGCAAACCGGATATCATCAGGGGCGTAGCTTTGTAGGGGGACGCCCGACTCCCTGAACTTTTTGCTCAGTAGTGTTCGATATATAGTTTTCGTATACAATTTTTAAGTATATACATTTTCGACCCTCCGGTTCTATAATTTTATTAGGTATATACTTCCCGGTCGAAAATCTCAAACTTCGCTACTGTACATTATATATAGTGATAACCAAAAAAATTAACTTTTGATGAGGTTTATGAGCTTTAAAGACCCTTATGCTATATCATATATATGTGCCGGGTATTGTTTTTGTTTAAATTTATAATCATGATCTTTTCATGTGTTAATGTAGTACCTTTTCCAAAAATAAATTATCAAAATACAACCTAAAAGCTTTTTGTTTCTGTTAGCCAACATTAATTAGGTGTTAATCTAAAAATATTGAAAGAAAATTATTTATCCGGTATCATGCTCTAGAACTATAATTTTTTAATTTTTTCATGTTTTCTATATAGCATATTTAATATTTAATCATATAATGTTTAGCTTTCATGATTGTATTTAATGTATAAGGAGATATGAAAGATAATCTGATTGACCTCATTCAAGCGGCATTGAAACCGTCTCATCAAACCCTACGATATGAAATTTTATGTTTTTGCTTTTAGATGTTAGCTTGTAGATTTTAGATTTTTTGTTTACATCATCATGTCTTTTTATTTAGGGTTATTGGATTTTATCGCCCCTAACTATTTGCTATTGGCCGCTGCCACCCCCAACTATCACTTTGACAGTTTGACACCCGCCACCCTCAACTATCACTGTGACGCCCGCCACCCCCAACTTAACACATAGTGTGTTCTGTCACCATGTCGTTAACTAATCACTAATTTTTGATCATGTTACTATACTTTTGGGGGTGTCCTAAGCTCCCCTAAAACATTCCTAAGATCCCTATGACACCCCTAAAAGTATAGTAACATGATCAAAAGTTAGTGATTAGTTAACGACGTGGTGACAGAACACACTAAGTGTTAAGTTGGGGGTGACGGACGTTAAAGTGATAGTTGGAGGTGACAGAAGCCAATAGCCAATAGTTGGGTGTGATAAAATCCAATAACCCTTTTATTTATCATTGTGTCTTTTCTATATACGTCATTGTGTGTTTTTTGTGACTTATTTTGTCTTTTTGCTTCGACGTTCTGTTATATTTTTCGGCATTGTGTTATATTTTGCTCGACATCGTATTATATTTTTCGATCAATTGTGCCTGTATACACTTTTTATTTTTAGGTGGTTTTGTAGAATAACTTTACCTCAAAGTAAATGTTAATAATCTAAATTTCAACCCAAAAACTCCAACCATGGAACCCGACCATTTACCTCACCTAACTTGAAGCTGTATACATGTAGAGTAAACTGCAATTTTACACCCTGAAGTTAGGGGTCATTGGCATGTCTACCCCCCTAAGGAAATAATTGCAATTTTACCCCCCACTGTTCAGTGTTATGTCGCAACCTTACCCCCTGTTAACAGTCAACGGTAGTTTGACCTTATAGATGAGGGTATTTGGTAATCTTACCCAATATTTATTATTATTATTATTATTATTATTATTATTATTATTATCCAGCCAATCGCAATCACAATCCAAAGAACAAGAACACAATAAAAGACCCCTTTTACCCTCATTCACAAATCCCTCTTTTCATCCTCATCGAACCCGATTCTCATCTCATCTCAATGACCATTAAATCCCCACACAAATCTGGAAAATAATCACTTCATCACATCAAGATCCATCAATTCCACAAGCTAATTTCCATTTTTATCCACCAAATCATACAACAATCCCTCAATTCCATCCATCAATCACAATCAGGTCCTTAACCACCACCGTCTCCGTCTCCGCCACTTCTCCTCACCACCACCGTCTCCGCCGCCACTTCTCCTCACCACCACCGTCTCCGCCGCCACTTCTCACCACCACCGTCTCCGCCACTTCATCAGTTGAATCTGGGTTGAATCTGCACATGAACTTGGCATGTCTGGGTTTATGTATATGGGTTTGTTTTGTATGAAGATGTTTTTGAATCTGTTATGTTCATGTGCATATGGGTTATTATGAAGATGTTTTTTGAATCTGGGTTTGTTTTGTTTTTATGAAACATCATCATCAGTTGAATCTGGGTTATTATGAAGATGTTTTTTGAATCTGGGTTTGTTTTGTATGAATCTGTTATGTTCATGTGCAGATGTTTGGGTTATTAAGTCGGTTTGGGTTTATGAATCTGGGTTTTTTGAAGATTGATTATGAACAAGTCAAAGGGGATTTGTTTTGTATGAAGATTGTTTATGAATCTGTGTTCATGTTCATGTGCAGATGTTTGGGTTATTAGATCTGGGTTTGTTTTGTATGAAGATGTTTGGGTTATTAGATCTGGGTTTGTTTTGTATGGGGATGTTTTGAATATGAAGAATGAACAGTGGTGGGATGATGGTGGCGGTGGTCAGAACTGGAGAAGGAGGTGGTGGTGGTGATGAACTGATGATGATGATGATGATGAACCTGATGATGATGATGAACTTGTTTCGTTGATTTTGTGATTTGTGTTGTGGATCTGGATTTGTTGTTGTTGTTGTTAGGGCACTTAGGGTTTGATGATTTGTGTAAATTTGATGTTGAATGAATTATGAGAGTAATTGTTTGTAGGTGATTTGTGGATTTAGAACACCCAGAATGAATGAACTGGTGATGATGATGAAGAAGAATGAACTGATGATGATGAACTTGATTCTTGATTTTTTATATAATTTTAATAAGACAGGGGCAAAAATGACTTTTCACACATTATAACAGTCAAAACAAACGTTGACTTAACAGAATCCGTTAACAGGGGGTAAGGTTGTGACATAACACTGAACAGTGGGGGGTAAAATTGCAATTATTTCCTTAGGGGGGGGGGGGGGGGGGTAGACATGCCAATGACCTCTAACCTCAGGGTGTAAAATTGCAGTTTACTCATACATGTATAAGGAACCATCCTTATCACCTATCAAAACCTTATCTTTGAGTCGAAATTTCCGGAGGGAAAGAAAAGGTGGTACATGACTAACAACCAATTTTAACGAAAAGTTTAGTATTAAACACTTATAAAGAAGCAACCTAACTATGCATGTACGTGTTGTAATGTAAGCTTTGGGAGACTTTAAAAAAAAATGGAAAATTTTATTTTCAACCCTAAAGTTTTAATGTTTGACAATTTAAGTTTAAACTTCTAATCTTTGTTTACTTTTTAACTCTAAAGTTTTAATCTTTAACAATTTACCCTAAAGTTTTATTTTTTGACAATTTAAGTTTAAAATTTTTAATCTTTGTTTCCTTTTTAACCCTAAAGTTTTAATCTTTGACAATTTAAGTTTAAAGTTTTAATCTTTGGTATTTTAACCCCTTTGATTAATTTGATTTTTTACTTCTAATTCAAAAGTTTTCATCTTTTGCGATCTAACCACTTTGATTTTTTTACTTATGTGTTGTAATCTTGGCTTTGGGGGTTTTCCTAAGAAAAAATGGTTACGCATATGGTTGTTGTAACCTTGGCTTTGAGGGTTTTACAAAAAAATTGACATTTTTACTTTTCACCCAAAAGTATTTCATAAATTACTTTTAACCCAAAACTATTTGTTTTTTTTTACTTTTAACACAAAACTTTTTCTCTTTTGCAATCTATCCTCACAACTTTTTTTACTTTCAACTTTGGTCCTTTATAATTTTCATTTTCCGTAAATTTTTCGCTTTATGTTTCGTTCTAAATTTTGTGACTTAACACATCGCAACGTGCATCTTTGGTTTAGCGATTTTACGTTTCGTTCTAAATTTTGCAAGTTAACACGACGCAATGTGCGTGAGTGGGTGAACGTTTTTACATCGTTTATTTTTTCCCGTTTGACAGGTTCAACATAACGTGCGCATCCTAAATCGACTTAGTTATAACTAAAGAATCCCCGCCGCATTGCGGCGGGTTGTAATTCTAGTTTTATAGAATAAATAAACTAATGGACTAAACTGACATGTTCGAGAAAGATGGATTCAGTCAACTAAAAAACTGTAAGGTCATAGGGTGTACTCTAAGGGTGAAGGGAGTGGTTACCTATTCCAAACAGGTAAACTCCTAATTCACCCAATCACACATTGACATGTCAATTCACCTAAATAAGTTACCTAATGCTCAAAAACGTTGGCGGTGGTTTACCCAATGGGGTTTAGGTAAACTATTTTTTTTAAAAGGAAAAAATGTGTGATTGGTTGAGAAGGAATGAACCCCACCACAACCTCCCTCTCACCGAATCGGTGAAGGTTCACCGATTTCCTCAACCAAAATCGGTAAAGGCTTTGTTGGCGGTGGTTTACCGTTTCGGTAAAGAGGTTTACCGCCTCTTACCGAGCTCTACTCCGCTCACCCTAACATTTAGAATTTTAACAGTGACATGACATGTTAACTAACATTGTAAACCACTCCCTCCTTGTGTTTAAGGGCATTAAATTTATTATGTGTTAACATGTTAACCCAATGTTAAATGGATTGAATTGATTATTCTTTTCTTTTTTAGACAAAAAACCACTAAAAGATAGGGTTAGATAAAGTTAATGGGATTAAACCATTTCCTTGAAGTGAGGCAAAGTGAAATGGGGAAAAAAAGTTGATATGACACTTAGGTGGAGTTAAGATATGTTAAAGTATACCCAAATGCCTAATTACAACCAAAGTAAACTCTGTATTTACCAAGTTAAAAGGGCATCATTAAGTTCAGTTGAATATTGTCCATGGCATTATAGCCTAGTGACATCTTGGGGTGGGATAAAGCTTTGGGACCATTAGGTCCTGGGTTCGATTCTCACAAAGGGAGGTTTTTCCTAGATTTATTGGGTTTCCTCCTAAATTGGTGTATAGGCATTATAGCCTAGTGGAGATGGATATGATCAGGTGGTTCTGCTGGTGACACGATGATACTCCAGTGGTCCGTCAGTGATCCTAATTTGTCGTTCAAAAAAAAAAGTTCATTGGAATATTAAAGAACAAATAATTGACTGTAAGTAGCTGTGCAGTTCCCTGATTGCACAATCTATTTGTAGCAACGTAGTATTGTTGTTGAGCATATTAATGCATCTTTTGAAAAATCAAAATGTATTAGAAACATAATCATTTCTAAACCAATCTATTCAATTTATTTAGAGAGCGACTAGAACCTTGATGGTTACGTATTACAATACACACTCTTGTTTTCTTTTTATATTTTTCTAGACACCATTCAAGGGTGTACTGAAGAGCAACGTGTTTAATCCGAATTGACTTCAACCACAATCACAAGCATGTGATGTTCTATCCGTAAATCAGTGGCGAATACTATAATTTTGGTTATGGGACAAGATATAAATCGGATAAAAATAGGTCCAGTTAGAACGAGTTGGGTATAAAAAAACAAATTATGATCATATATAACTATTTCAATTAAATTGTTTCAAACCCAATTTACTATACGTTTTTTTTTAAGTACGAAAGTATTTCATTCCACACGACAAAGGGCAATTACAAAGCAATGGCAGGTAGTCGGGCAACAAGTTGCGACGCCACCCCCTTTTGAATAGAAAAACCAATTCTACTAAATACAAAGTTTGAAACCTTTAGCAACGAAGAATTACTATTAACGACTTTTTGAACCCGATTCAAAAGTCGCACAGCGTCAGGAGCGAGACCACCAAAGGTATCAAACGCAAACGTTTCAAAATCATATTTGTACTCAAAAACATATTGAAATGTAAATTATATGTTTTATTGAATTGAAGCCAACCACATTGTGAGTAGAAGCCAGCCATTTTGAATAAAAGCCAATAACCAAGGTAGATATACATTGTGAACCAAATTGATGATCATAGTGACGTATCACTCTACATTATTTTACGTTTCTTAGACAATTCATTTCAGTTTTGCTTTTTTATAGTTGCTGGTGAATAATAGCAACAACTAATATATTTAATCATTCCTAAATGTTATTCAAATATATTTTCTTTTGTTACATAACAATAACAATTTGATTCCGATTTTCTAAACATAACAATAATTACTTCTATACACATGTTTAAACTTTAGACTCACCCTCTACATGAATATATGAATCACTTTTAAACACAAAAAAAAATAGTATTAGCAAAGAACGTTGCTCTTAGACGTGTATATAAGACAACGCATGGTCGTTTCAACGTTTTTGGAGGCCCAATGAAAGTTTGGGGTCCTTTTTTCCTTCTTTGATTATTATAAACGATGCTCCTTTATCTGTGTTTGAAACCAAACAAAAATCTAACACAACTATAACAAGAGTGGTTTGCTTCTATAAGGAATCAAACAAATCTAAAACAATAAGTTTGCACTAATATCAATAGTTAGCATATAATTTTCTTTTAAACGGGGGCCCTATCTTTTTTCGGAGGCCCTAGGCTCAGGCACAGGTTACTTGTACTATAGGTCCGGCCCTGAGATAACGGGTGTTATGGTTAGTTAATCGAAACATGCTTGAGTTAGTTAAACCAACATGTCTATATTTAGCATTTTCTTGAATTGAGACTAATCATAATAAGTTAGTTTTCTTGTTTATTTTTTAATTTAACGGGTATTAATGCATACATGTTCAAATTTTCATCGTGCATATGCAGAATTTCACATCGTTCAGGATTTTACTTTTTTTTTTGAAACGCAAACTTCATTAAAACAACCAACAAACCACCTCAAACCGAGGCAGCAGAAGACGACAAAAAACAACAAATTACATATTTACAAACTTACACTAATCATTTAGCGATTCACTAAATGCAGAGCTAAAGTGGTAAATTGAATTATTGGTTTTAGCCTTCTTTTTCAAAAGTAGCAATGAATGTACCCGTTAAATTGTTAGGTATTTCAGTATTTGTATCTTGCTTAAAAAGGTTATTTTGACTTGATATTAATGTCTATTTCAGATGTGTTTTTTTTATGTAGAAAAAAAGTGATATGTTTTTAGCTCAAATAATACTCATCAAAATCTACAACAAACACCTCTAATACTATCCCAGCTAGGTTTTACCGCAGTGAACCTTTAGACGACAGATTTTCTCCGGAACTGAAGATTGCAGACTTGGGGTACTTAGAGCTATCTGCGATCGCAGGCGTATGAGGTTAGCTTTTTGCCATTGGATTACCCGATGAGCCGGTCTTTTTTTTTGTTGGCCATTAAAAAAAACCTCTATTACATACAACAAAAAAGAACCATCCATATGTTGGATACAACACAACCATCTTTGAACTTCACAAATATATTCAAAAATTTCCCAAATTTTGTATTAAAAAACTTCACAAATTTTGAACTTCACTTATTTTGTATTAAACTAGATTTAAGCTCCCCGCGTTGCGGTGGGGGCGTAGAACTATGCCAAACAGCACTAATGTCACACCACCGTCAGCGACTACCAACACTGAGTCGATCCAGGACCCGCGCGTTGCGACGAACTTGTCAAACGAAAAAAAATAAATGTAAAACATTGAACCACACATGCATGTTGCGTCGTGTTAACTCGCATAATTTTGAACGAAACAAAAAAACGTTAAACGACACACGCACATCGCGCCGTCTTAACTCGCAAAATTTAGAATGAAACGTAAAACGAAAATTTGTGAAAGATGATAAGTATAGGGACCAAAGGTGAAGGTAAAAATATTGTGAGGTTAAATTGAAAATAATGAAACTTTTGAGTTAAAAGTGAAAAAAAAAACAATTTATATGGGTTAAAATTGCAAAACGTAAAAAACTTTTGGGTTAAAGTTAAAAAATCAACTTTTTTTTGAAAACCACCCAAAACATGAATTACAACACGTTATTATGCACAAAATTGTTTCCAATTTATGGAATATAAATAAGTGACACATGATCATGTATATTGTGCGGCGAATACGCATAATCAAGCGATTATTTGTTCATAGCATGCCATTTTGCACAAATAATATGGCAAACTATCGCTTCTTGGTGCAAGATTTCACCCATTGTGGCTTTCGATATTAGAGATTTGCTGGATCTTTATGGGTTCAGCCCAAGTTCAAGGAAAAGAAAGAAGACACTGTATGCCATCGTTCTTATTGTTATCTCGTGCATTTGGAAAACCCGCAATGAGGTAATGTTCAACAATGTTCAGCTGAGTGCCGTTAAAAATATTGGAGGAAGTTAAGTCGCTAGGCTTCCTTTGGGTTAAAAATAGGTCCAAGGAAGCGGCTTTATCATGGAATATTGGAGCAGATTTTCAGTTTTCATAAGTTTTGTTCGGCCTGTTTGGTGTAATATTGTCTTGTTTCCTTAAATGCCTATGATCTATTGGAAAAAGCTGGGCGCGAAAAAGGTGCCATGTAGGATTCGAAGGTGCGGAACACTGCCCCTTGGGGTGTGAAAGGGGCGCGACCCTCCCTCTCTCTTTCGCATTACCAACACAACTTAGTTAAGGTTGAAAGGTGAAACCATTCCTACCTACAACACATTTTTTTCACCTTACCATAACACAGTCTTAAACTTGTTAAAATCCTTTACTTTTGTCAAAGCTCAAATACTTGTTAAACCATGTCAATCACCAGTCGGTTAACCTATCCACCGTATATGTTAATAAACGAAAACCAAACCGATAGGTTAGACATTTACAAACGACGTACTATCGGCTATTGTTCTGTTACAAGGTAAAACCGAACCATGCACACCCCTTACGGTCACACCCACAATAATTCCTTAAGACAAACCAAGTAACACCTATATTCTCCATACCATAACATTTCAACAAATAAGGTAACAAAATTATTAAATCCCACTAACAGCTAAACCACCATAATCTCCATAACCATAAGAACAATTCCATAAACAAAAAACAAAGCATACCAAAACAGAGTATCAAACCATAACCTTTCGATATACACGAATCCGCACCCTCTTAAACCCCTCAACTCTTCGCAAACGCCCGTTCGTGCTCCACCTTCTGTGCAAACACCTTCGTCGCAACCATATTATCATCAAAATACCTAGCATACGGATGCCCTTTCGGCACAAGCCTCCGATACTTCTCAAAACTCTTCTCCGCTTCATCGTTCTTCCCCAACAACGTATAAATAATCCCTTGACACAAATACGGCCTGAAATCCCGAGGCTCCTCTTTACACAACTCCTGATAAATCCTCAACGCCTCGTCATAATTCGACTTAATCACGCGAATTTGCGCTAACAACAGCTTAAAATCCCTAATCTCATCCTTCTTCTTTTGTTTTCGGCATAACTCAATCCCTTGTTCGATTCGTTTCTCCACATCATCCAATTCGGTTAAATTCGATTCGTTACCAGCCGAAGCTGCCATAACTAATCCGTGATACGCTTCGACACGAAACGGATTCTTTGTAATGATGTTTTCAAACCCTAATTTAGCAGACTCGTGGTCTCCGTCGTATGCGTGTAAGTGGTATTTCAACAACTGCCATTCGGAATCTTCGGGCTCGAGGTTAATGAGCTGGTTGAGGATTCCGATGGCTTCTTTGGGTTTACCTATTTTGATTTTGACTTCCATTAGGGTTTTTAACGCGTTGGTGTCGTCAGGGTGGGAGGATAAGTGTTCTTCTAGGGCTTTTTCTTGGTCCAGTGATTCGGCGGTGGAGTCGGCAGTTTCGAAGGCGGCGGGAGGTGGAATTGGGGAGGCGACGGCGGGGGTGAGCGTGAGACGGGAGAGGAGGACGGCGGCGACGGTGATGCCGGTGATGAAGGTGGTTTTGATGGCGGAGAGTGGGGTAGGGTTAGGGTTTTGAGAATTAGGGCTTTGGAAATTGGGGATTTGGGAATTAGGGTTACGGAAGGATGATTTGAGGGGTGGTAAGGATGAGAAGGATTGTGATTTGGGGAAAGTGATGAATTTGGATGAGGGGCGGCGGTGGGTGGTGGATAAGGGGTGGGGGTGGCGGTAGGTGGTGTTAGTGAGAGATAGTTCCATTGTGGTGGTGACGGTGGTGGTGACGGTGGTGGTGGTGGTGGTGGTGGTTTGGGAACAGGTGGGTGGGATAAACCCTAGTACGGCGGTGAGGGTGGAGGGGGAGAATATGCTTTTGAGATATAATCATATAAAACCCCAAAATGGACTATGTAGGATGCTATTGTAGACTTTATTTAATTTTTTTAAATTTAAATTTATTTTTAATAATTATTTAATAATTTTAATAATTATTTAATAATTTTAATAATTAATAATATGTTACTTTTCGGTATTATTTAAATCTAGGTTATACTCTTGTGTATCACACACACAAGTTAAATAGTGAAAATTGTTTGTTACAATAGCATAATAAGACAAATAGATTTATCTAATAATCAATAGACGAATTTGGAATCTTTTGTTCATAGTAATCAATATAAAACCCCGATCGCTCGCATCTGCATGATAGTATCCAGATCCTGGTCTGTCAGGTCAGCTTCAGCCGCCAGATATGGACCCGTCGGCATAGGCGGGACGATTCTTTGTATTAATTGTTTATAGTTGTATTATATAATATTTGTAAGTATTATGTTTTTATAAAATAAAACCATAATAAATGTTGTTATAACGATAAATATTTGATAAAAAAAATATAAAAATCATTAAAAAAATATAAAATAAAAAACAATAAATATTGTAAGCTTATGTGGTTATAAAATAAAACCTTGATAAATACCCAAGGTAGAACAAAAAAAGCATGTGCTAGATATAGGTCGTGTATTGGCCGATACGCAACATATGTGTTGCGTATGAGACACCTCTATACGTCGCATATTGGCCAATACGCTGCAATGGGGTGTTGAAATAGACGCAAGGGATGTGTGAATAGATTCACCTTTTTAAAATCATTTTATAAGTCAAACACCCATTAAGTATAATTTTTTTTCCCAAGACAGACGAGGATTTGAAGACATATGGCTGAAACATTTATAAAAAAATAAAGCAATTGGAGGTCATGGAAATAATATAAGCTTTTGGATTATATGTTGGTTGAAACAAGGTTACTTATGTAACCAATTTCCAAAACTTCTCAAGAATGTCAAAGTTAAAACGACAAATGTGTATGGTGAAACATTTGAACCTAGACAAAAAAGAAAGAAAAACACAAAAAATTGCATCCAAGCAATATTCATGGTCACATGTTGGAGCATTGGAGGATTAGGAAATGAAAAAGATTTTTAAAAACACGTTATTGATGTTCAAGTTGGTTAGGTAACACTTAATATTTACCTCACATCGTGCAATTTTCATATACAAATTTCATTATTTAGTACAACACAGGTTTAAGTGGAACGGAGTCTACTTTGGATTGATGTAATTCTCTTTTGTAGGTGTGGAGCGGTTGTAAGAGACGACGGGCTAAAACGATACAATTAAGTTGAAGATGAGATAACGAAATCCCATTAATCGATGAGTCCAAACCTCAAACCCCTTTGTCATTTATAACTGGACCAAGTAATTAGAATATATAAAAATTATAAGTTGATATCGTGTCGAGTTCGTGTTTACCTATTTCGTGTTCGTGTCTTAACAGGTCATGTCAGACACGATATGACCTGTTAAGACTTAAGACCATTATACAATACCCGTTAGACCTGTTAATGTCTAAGGTGGTGTTTGTTTTTTGGCCAGAAGCACTTCTGGCCACTTATGTCTGCGTCGCGCAGACGCGCGCAGACGTTTCATGTCTGCAGCTTGTTTGTTTTCTCGCAGACCTTTCATTAAAAAAGGTCTGCGAGACCTCTTCTTGGCACAGACATTGACCCAAGTCTTCTTGGCACAGACATTTACCTCTTCTTGGCACAGACCTTTACCTCTTCTTCCACACCTCCACCCCCGCATCCCTGCCACCACCTCCACCACCACATCTCCGCCACCACCTCCACCCCCACGTTCACCCATCTGTTATCATCATCATCATCGAACATCATCGAACATCATCTTCAGAAACCCATCTGTTATCATCATCATCTCCGCCACCCCTTCCACCACCTCCACCACCACATCTCCGCCACCCCTGCCACCACCTCCACCCATCTGTTATCATCATCATCATCATCGAACATCATCGTCATCATCTTCAGAAACCCCCAAATCGAACATCATCGTCATCATCAAACCACATCTCCGCCACCCCTGCCACCACCTCGATCTCTCTCTCTCTGGATCTCTCTCTCTCTCTCTCTCTGGATCTCTTTCCTCCCTCGATCTCTCTCTTCAGAAACCCCCAAATCGAAACCCTTGAAGATGGTGAAATTAGGGTTTCGGTGAAGGTGGTTGACGGCGGCTGAAGTGGTGGTGCTTGGCTTCGTGGTGGCGGTGGTGCTTGGTGGTTGCGACGGGGTTGGTGGGGGAGGAAGGAGGAGATGGTGGTGGTGAGCGTTAGGTGGTGGTGGTGGTTGCGACGGGGTGGTGGTGGCTGCGACGGGGTGGGTGGTGGCTGAAGTGGTGGTGGTTGGTTGTGGAGGTGGACGGTGGACGGTGGTTGTGGTGGTAGAGGGAGGCACGGAGAGAGAGATCAGAGATGTTCTGTGTGTTTTTTGTGTGTGTGTGTTGAGTGTGAAGAGGTTTTTATATATAAAAAAACAAACCCTCTTCTCCTTGCAGACTGCAAACATTTGGTCCACCTCTTCTCCTGCAGATGCCTGGAGATGTGGTCCGCAGACTGCAGACCTTTTCCCGCAGAAAAAACAAACAGCACCTAAATATCAAACATGTAGTAACATGACGTGTTTATGTCTTAACATGCCGTGTTCATGTATTAACATGTTGTATGATACGTTTGTAAATTTTTCGTGTCTTAACATGTCGTTTCGTGTAACCTGTTTATTATCAGGTTCGTGTTCGTGTTTGAAAATTTTGACACGATAAGATTTCATGTTGTGTTCGTGTTTACCTATTTCGGGTTCGTGTCTTATCGTGTTCAGGTCTTAACAGGTCAGGTTGACACGATACCCTAAAATGATGGATCATGGAACTTGGAGTTGAAAGGTTGCCTAAAATTAAAATGGGCTTAATTAATTTTCTAGATTTGGGCCATCGTTGAAGAAATAAGTAACAAAGTCGTGGGTTGCTACGTGTTGGGCCAGCGTAAATTCGGAATTAAAAAAAAAAGATTCAAGCAAACAGTGTTTTTTTGTTGTTTTTTTTTTTTGAGTTCTTTGGACGGCTGCAAGATCCCAAGAGGAGAAATGGCAACAGTTCAAGATCTAGTTTTGTTATTTTTCAAGAGAATTAATATTCCTATGATTTATTTCGTATTCGTCTTGATTGATTTACAAGTTATGTAAGGCTAGAACATTTTGATTATAACATTGGGGTTGATTTGATTTTAAACTTATGTGAAAAGGTACGTTCTATCTGATTATTTTAGTAGTTGGTTTGTTTGATTCTTGTTTTAATACAGATTAAATCCGAAAAACATTAGATTGTTAATAAACTTGACCAACTTATTAATTTTATGTAATAAATTCCATCCGTAACCCTAGTTGGATTTTAATTTTTGATAAAAGAAACAAATAATATTTTGAGTGTATCCATGAACACAATTATTATAGAATGATACAATCTGATTAAACATACCAAACAGCGTGTGTATTTAATTTTAGTTGATACTTCTATTATGCAAGTCGTACGTTAAGATCCAAACAACATGAACGTAGAGTAGCGAGTTGGTTCTAATCAACGAGCGTTATTTGGTTAGACATTAGATAAAGCGGACGTCAGAACGACTCGATGACTAGTGTTGATACAAACTATTGATTAAAAGGATCGTTGTATCGTGACCATTAATGGTCGTAAATCAAATCAAGAAGTTGTCATGGTGTTGAAATTAGTTTTTAATATCTTAATTCCCATAATCTAGTTGACGTTTTAATTTTTATGATAAAAATTTCAAATTTTATTATTAGGTCATCTTAGTTTATTTTGTTTTTGTTAATTTTAATTCACATAAAAAAACCCTTTTTAAAACAAGTGTATTTGCATAAAAATCATTTTGGCATAACTAGTTGATAGTATCTCTAAGAACATGAACTTTACTTCCATTTATACTAATCTTGGTGTTTCAAGTAAGTTTATTATTTATTTATTTGCTTGATTTTACACCTAATAAAAAACGAACTCATAATGAAGAGTAGTGAAAACTATCCAACTTAGATTGGAATATGTGGTGAAGTGGTTTAGCTCCAATATTAAAAGCATTATGATTTTCTTTTGCAATAAAACCGCATGTAGTTTAATAAACAAAACAAACAAACAAACAAACAAACAAAAAAACCAAAAACAACTATAGTTTGTTTTATAGGAAACTAAACTCCTTTTCGAAAAATAATGGTTAAACTTGTTTTCAGGGCTAATAATGTCTTGATCCTTGAAATTTTATCAATATTCTTTGAAAATCTTATCTTTTTCTGTAGTTTGGTAATTTATATAAAGATAAGAGTTGTTGTGTAGTTTGGAAATTTATACAAATATAAGAGTTGTTGCATAAAGTCTTGGTAACTTTATATCTTCATCATGTTCATGAAGATTAATAAGTTCTTTTATCTTTTTGTGTAGTTTGGAAATTTATATAAAGATAAGAGTTGTTGCATTAAGTCTTTGTAACTTTATATCTCCATCAAGTTGTGGGATGAGGCTAAAGCTCATAAAAAAAGGGTGTGTGAAGAAAACCTAACTTAGTTGACCGGGAATCCCAAGATCTAAGTTTAATAGGAAAACTAATTTAGTAATTTATATGCGTAAGGGTTGTCACTGTGCGTATATAATGTGTGTATGTGTGGGCCCTCAGCGGCAAGATGAAATTGCACTAGTTTTAACGTTAGTTTACTAATTTCGTGAAAATAATGTTAAAAGCTGGAGACGATTAATCATGCATCATATGGTGGCGTTGATAGCTGAAAAACAAGGGGTACATGCACTAATCGGCCTTTGTCCCAGTTGCTAAATGTTATGTGTCTTGTGTCCAAGGCTTGATGCAAAACTACTATTGAACCATGGGTTTCACTGGAAGCAACCTCTCTATTCCTACGGAATATAGGTTAAACTGTCTACATCTTACCCTCCTCAGACCCTACCTTAGCTTTGCTATTGGTGGGTTTTAGTGATGAAGACCACAATGTTGCACAATGTTATTAGATAATGGGTTCAAAATTAGATGCCTCTCTAGTCTTGTATGCTGAGAGAAAAATTTATTCAGCCAACAAATTCAACTAAAATAATTTCTAAATAAAAGTGCACAAATCATTGGCGTAAGCAAAATGATGTCACCTGCATATGCAATCACAAATCTTTCTAGAAAAAAATTGTAAAAAGTCCACAACTATTCTTCATTCATAAATGACCACACCTTCAACTCAATGTGGAAAATCACCAAGGGGATTAGGTGTAGTCTTCTAACATGACATGAATATATCGGATTAGCTGTAGTTTTCTAACATGACATGAATATGACATTCAGTTACATAACTTGTAACTTCAACATTTTTGAATTAAGGGTCGAAAATGTTACACATAAAAAAACCAAAACTAAATGGCTGGGGGCTTTAGATGGTGTGCGGGGAGGACTTCCGCACAGGGCCCATGATTTCGCATGGCATATGGTTTTAAAAAAAATCCGATACATGTATATATATATATATATACATAGGGGGAGGTTCATTTGAGAAGAAATTTTTATTGAGAAGAAAAAGAACAAAGGGTACAATTGTAAAATGTTCAGTAGTTTTTGTTTTCATCTCATTTATTACTATCTTTAAGTAATTAATTAGTCATAAAGACTATTATTTTCTACACTAATTTTTTTTGCCTACACACATAAAAAGTTACCCTACACATTTAGAAATTTATTCTACACAGATTTAAATTTATCCTACACAACTCGTAATTTATCCTACACACCTACTAATTTGTCCTACACTCTAAATTCATTTTTTTATTTTTTTGAAAAAAATATATATCTTGAAAATAAGTTACAAATTTAATGTAGTTAGCTATTAAAGAGAAGACTACAAATTAATGATCTATGTAAGTTTACAAATATACCCTTATATTAAAATTAAATGCAAATATTAAATGAAGTAAAATGAAGCATTCTTATTGGTTGAAACTTCTTCTTTTTTATTCTTACAAAAAATTTCTTCTCATTTGAACCCTCCACTATATACATATATATGTTTATTTTTTTAAAATAGTTAACCCATACCAATTTCAAGTAAGGCTCATTTACAAATCATTTTTTTGTGGTTTAGACTTTAGAATTTAGCCCACTAGGTTAATTGAGTTCATTACTAACTGAAAACGAAGTCTTAGATAATGTAAATTGTGAAGAGTTGATCCGCCAATTTGCTATGAAGAATGCAAGGAGGGCTGCACGAATCATTGGTTAGCTATTAGTTTATTAGTTATTAAGGTATGTAATGTAACTCATCTGAATACTATAATTTTCTCATTTTTTCGTAATTTCATTGTTTATCGAATACTACGATTTTGTCATTTTCGTAATTGCATTGTTTATCGTTAAGGCATAAGGACACATTTTTCGAGATCGAACATGGTACATGAATTCTCAAAGACGCCAGTGCTAAATGGCTAGACCGATCCAACACACATGTGTAAGCTAAACCAGATGGTGTTTGAAAACTTAACGGATTCAGGGGTTGACCTGTTTGACTTGTTTACCGGAAAATGTATATCACATCATAACTTAGTTTGGCTGAATATGTGATACCAAATATTTACTATATGTATGAAAAAAAAATTAGAGCTAAATGGTTCATGCCAACCCATTAAACTCTTGTTATGCTAATTTTCACACATGTTTTAGGTTCTTGTCAAGTGCGATCCACAAACACGACCCAAAACACTCCCTAAATTAGTAGCGGACTTAGAACAAAAATAAGGGGTATTCAAAAAAAAAAAATCCAATACAGTACAATTATAAAACGTAGATTTTTTTACCGTACATTCAGGGGTGTTTTACATTTTGCCGAGAAAGTTGAGAGATAACCCGTGTACCCCAGGGATACACATAGATCCGGCCCTGCCCTAAATAATATTACTACCGTGACTAGTATAATGGTGTTGTTATGCATGCTAAGAACACACATTCGTTATACTAATACAAATGGTCCGTATATGGCTATTGAATTCACATGGTGTTGTCTTGACTCGTAACTAAAATGGTATATTGATCACAAAAAGTAAGGTGCGGCTATCACTATCACATTTTACATGGTGTTGTTATACGTGCTAAGAACAAACATTCGTAAATTAATGTAAAATACACTCACTCACAAAAGCCACACATGACACGTATACGGTAAACATAAGTTGCCTCGTATTAAACAAGCTTTTATTAAAATTTTCCTATTCGAACATACTTAGACCATCCGTAATGGGGAGTTTTTTGGCGTTTTTTATTAAAAAAAAACGCCTAACAAAGCCCAAGAACCGCCCCCGGTGGCCTTTTTTTTAAAAGAAGTCCGGAGCATGCTTTTTTAAACGTCTTCTTCTTTTTGTTTGGCCAATAGAATTTTTTGATGGTTTTTTATTTAATTCTATTTACACCCCTTTTAACATAATGTCCTACAATACTTACATGCTAACTGGACCGCCACATGACGCAAAATGCCCAAAAGTCTTATCCCTCCCACTACACATGTCTTAATATGAGACGTAAAGTGATTTTTTTATTATTAATCTTTTTCTCTTATCCCCTATCCTCTGTTCTCTATGAATTGGATATACCAACACCCATTATCCATGTTTCCAATTGTTACACTATGCCCCCTTGTGACATGAAACATTTACATCATCTAATAACATTATTACAAATTACTAATTACTAATTACTAAATATATATATAACTCAAATCAAATAGTACAAACTCTTAAACCATAGGTACAAGTGATTTAGACAATTTATATAGCAATAACTTCTAGATGAAGAAGAAGAAGAAGAAGAAGAAGAAGAAGAAGAAGAAGATATCGAGTGTGTTTGAGCATCCCTTCTTGTGTTGTAATACACCTCAAAGAAGTCTTTATTCTCCTTTTCAAGCTCACTCCACACTAGTCACATAACATATGAAACATCAAACATGTGCTTAACAAAAGGGAAACTAATGATTACTAAATACATGACACATTCCATACAAATTCAATTTTAAGTAGAGAAGTGAAAATCATATAATCACATGCAAGTTAAAAAGTGGTCTATGTATAATATTTAAAACAATAAATATAAGTGTTTATGCGATTCTTGCCTACTTAAAATCGCTTCTGTATTGAACATAATTAAACTAAGCGTACGGGTAATTATCCCCTTTAGTTAGGGTGGAGGGGGCACTCTCCTTACAACCCACACGTACCCACACTACCATCCAAAAGAATTATGACACCTTATTTAACCAAATACATCACAATTCAACCCAAATAGGAGGGGGGCCTCTCCTAGCTCAACCTCAACCAGTGGCGGATCTAGGATTCGCGCCAAGTTGTAACGTTTTATAAATAAGCGGTAACGAAATCGAAAAAACGTCAAATTTTTCCAAAATTTATACTAATTTTACACTACCGCCGGAACGCCAAGCCGTAGCGGACGCCACCCCTTACTATATGCTACATCCGCCCCTGACCTCAACCCACTACCCTTGTTCTTCTCTCCTTACCCAACGACCCCATCCCTGCTACTCGGCTCGGGTTGTGCAGCTCGCTAAACATACCCAAGCCCCATACTCGGGTTGGTTGCAGTGGTGAACCCGCCCAACCCACTCCTACTTGCGGCTACCCGTATCCCTTTTTATATATAAAAGTGTTAATAACAAAAAGGAAAAAAAAAGCTAAAAGGGATAAATACCTGTAGAGGTGATTGCCGGCATGATGTTTGCATGCTTATATAGAGTTTCCATGCATTCTTCTTTGCTCATATTGAATATTAAGCACTCTTCTATTAGATGATGCACCTACAAATGCATAGAATAATTTAGTCTAGATCAAAAACCATATACCTTGATTTCTTGAATTCTCCAACTGGCCGGACTGATCAAACCAGCCATCTTAGCTGGTTTAATTAGTCGCGGCCAATTTGTGATATATAACATCATGTAACCACTTACTCCACTCTCTTCTAACTCTCGTTATATCTATCAAGTATTAAGTACAAATAGATTTTACGATTCTTACTTTTTGTGATAGATAAATTTGATGCATAGATTGAGAAAGGAAGAGGAACCCACCATGTGAATGTATGAAGCAGAAGAATCAGCCATTTTTATCACTCAAAGCCCTTTTGTTTCTCTTCAAAGTTGTAAACCATATACATATAGATATATATAGACTATAGAGAGAGGGGTTATGAAGAAAAAAACAAGAAGTTGGTAGTGTGGGTGGATGATTTGACTTGGAAATATACAAACAAACAAAATTTTCATTCTATTCTCAATGTAAAAAACAAATAAAAAAATTTTAGTCACTCAAATTCTAATGTTTTTGATATTAGGACATGCTAGAATTATGGATGTGTAAGTTGTATCACCCGTGAAGTAGCTCACATTTTCAAGGACAGATGAGATGAATTGAATGTTCATTGTGTAAAATATCTACGAGTCGTTATGTCATAAATTGGAACACATAAATTATTTTAGTCATTTAACACGTCACGTTATATATGATAGAAGTTTAATTTGTCCACACAATTAAATTACCACCAAAATCTATATTTAAATGAATAAATTTCTTAGAAGAATGTTTGTAATTTAGGAGGTGTAAAAGAGTCTAGTGAATTTGACTTCGGATGGCGCCATAGATCAGTGATTTTGTTCAAGAAATTCAACTAGTGAAAAACTATGAACGTTAAATCGGATGGCGCCAATTGAAGATCCAAAAAGTAGGCCGGACTCCCAGTCAACTACAATCAGATCTTGAGGAACAGCGACCAGGACTAAACCTGCACAGAAAACAGACCGTTAGGCTCGCCGCATAGGTGGGAGGACCACTCTGCGACCACCCTCTGGTGTGAGGATAAGTATTGATTTAGAGAGAGAAAAAGGACAAGGGTTCAAAAGATTGTACTTGAAGAGGTTATTTATACTAGCTGGATTTTATATGACATCATTCTGTAGGGACGCACTTCTTGATGTGTGTCCTTTTCTCGAAGGGTGAGACGAACCTTTTGACACTCCGAGTTGAGGGCTTCAACCTGTTCATACTTTTTATGACCGCACCTCTGTTCGTCCTTTGGTGAACGTCCGGATTCAGTCATGTAACTACAATCATCATATAAAATATAAAAAATTTTAAAATAAATTGTAGAAAAATATTGTAAAACATTAATGTAGGGAGTGATGGTCATGGAGTTGTGTACCACGTGAGAGAGAGAATGAACTTGGAGGATTTTAACTGCTCCTATGTGTACCATATTGAGAGACTTTCTCAACTCTGGTTTAATGTGCAAAAGCTTTTTTGCTATTTCACCCTTTGTTAAGAGTGGCAAATAAACTTCACCTGCTGTATTTTTTAAATTTGCTTTACATCGAGATTCAAAAGATTTCGACAAAACTTTAAGTTTCATACACCAGTGCGAAAGAACTGATCTTATGGAACCAGGTAATAAAGTATTTACGATTAATTATTTAATCTCTTATGCTTTAACCAATAGTACTCATTCAATCGAGTATAAGGAAAATGAAAATATAACTCTTGAAGATATATTTTCTGAAATTGGAATTGTTGAAGGCAGCAAATTCGCTGAGCCATCACAATTACAAGAAAATTGGGCTATTGATATTGCACGAAATAAACAGGTTTTAGTATCAAAACCCAGACACAGTTATGCTGGAAACTCTTTACAAATAAGAGATTCAAGTAATACTGAACAATTAATTCGTTCTATGTCAGAGCGAATAGATGGATATGGTAGAGTTTTAAAAGGAATTATTGGAGAGTAATGTCTTCAAATCCAATTTTAAATTATTTACAATATCTTGATCAACAAATCACCTATGAAGAGGCTGATATACAATTTTGGTTTATGAGAATAAATCAAATTAAAGTAAATATTATGTTAAGTCATAAAACAAAAATTCTTAATATAAAGATTATTAAGAAAAACATTTTTGCTTCTAAGCAAAAAATTATTGAGCTTAAAGCTAAAAAAACAATTATATCTGTAACATGACTACTCTTTTGAAATTAGAGGAACTTGTTAAAGATTTAATAAGAAAGTTGGATAGTCTAAGTCTATCTACCAACGAAAATCTTGAGGCAACTGCCGCAAAAATCATCAAAGATGTTTCAGACAAAATTGATGAAAAAATGGATTAAAAAACTCTTATGCCCGAAAGGCAAAAAGAAAAATTTGATGATGAAAAAAGCTTTCAAAAGTATTCATTTCCAAACTTCAACGTTGGAAATCCATCTTTAGGAAGTTCTAAATGTCCTAATGCATTAACATGGCCTTTTGGATCAACTTCAAAATGACCAATAAAGGACAATTGAGAAACTCTTTTAGAGACATAAATCGAAAGATTTCTATGAATTATTTCTATTTAGAAAGAAATAATCAAAGAATTGTAGAATTACATTCGGATTGGAGTATTCATCCTTCTGACAAACTTTTTGAATTAACTGATTTAAAAAGAAAAAATTCTTCTATGAAAGAAGAAATTCAAAATCTAAAAGATAAAAAAATTATTTTATCTTGTGGATAAAATGAGTTCCATCACTCAAAAATTGGAACAAATTTTAGATGAACAATTGGATACCCTTCCAGTTGAGCAAATAATAGAAATTGTTAGTCTCATTTCTTTAGATGACAAAGAATGTGAACAAAAGTTTTCTGAAAATAAAATCTTAAAAGAAAGATATTTTTCTGAAAATAAAGAAGAACAGGTCTTTGTTTTGAAAAATGAAGAACCAAGAACCTTTCCGGTAAAGAAGGAAGAACCCGAAACTGAAGAAAGTTCTTCAGATACGGAAATCTCTCCGAGACAAAGAACTTACCATGCCTCTACTAGCAAAGGTAACAGGTATAGAAAAAAGAATACGGAATTTTCCATGCCGTATCATAAAGGTATACCTGATCATAATAGTAATGACAATGGTAGTGCAACTACTATTAATACTATTAAGATTGATTGTATCTTCAACCTCGACAAAAGAAAAGAGGTAATTGATAAATGGAACACTGAAATCAGTCTAATTATTCAGACTAATTCAGAGGATTTCTCTAATGCTAAGGCTTTGTTATTATTATTAGAACATAAGTCCGCAGGAATCATACAAAATTTCATCAAAGGGACAACTTGGGATGAAAGATTGCATGGTATAGATCTTTTTGATCAAATCATAAATGCAATATACATGATGTTTTTAGGTCTTGACCTTATAACGAATAAAGACCATGAAAATCAAAAATTGCTAGAAAAAGCAAGACAAAATCTTGCAAAAGCACAAATTTGTGATATTTGTTTGTTAGACGATTTTACTTGTCTTTATGAAACAAATCTATACAAGTTAAGTACAGGTGAATTCCACTCTTGGATTGAGGCTTACTTAATGAAGATTCCTATCGTTGGAGAAAAAGCCAAAGAACGATGGAACAAAGAAAAGAATGAGTTTACGATGCATTCTCTTGGGTTTGCAACTAGAATTGTCAAAGAAGAAATTGCGGTTTACTGTGATTTTTCTGATAAACAAAAACAGCTAAAAAGTTTTAACAAAAGCTGTTGCAAAAAACTTACTGAGTTACCACAATTAACTTTTGGTTGTGAACCAGTAAAAGATGAAAATTATTTCAAAAAGAAATATAAAAATAAATATAAAACAAAAACTAAAAAACGTTTTTGGAAAACCAAGAAAAGAAAGTTTTCTCCTGGAAAATACTTTTCAAAAGAAAAACCTAAGGTTTGTCCTCAAGGGAAGAAAAAATATCGTTGTTGGATATGTTCTGAAGAAGGACACTATGCAAACGAATGTCCCAACAGACAAAAGTTTCCGGAAAAATTAAAAATTATTTCGACAGCGGAAACTGAAGGATATTTTCCTTATGAAAATATTTTTGATGGCTATACACAAGTATATGCATTAGAAATATTATCCGATTCTTCTACAGAAGACTCAGAATGAAGTCCAACCACTCTTTTAGTTGGGGGGATAAAAATAAACAAAACGAATTTTTGAAATTTGTTTATTCAAAAACTATTTATTTTCTGAAAACAAAGATATTTTTGGAAATAATAAACAGGGTCGTCTTGTCAAATGACAGACACGGTAAGGGGGCCAAAAATGTGTTAACTGATAGCTTGACACGAGATTTTCAGAAATCTTAAGCAAAAATGTCACTATCATTCTTGCTACTATAAATGGAAGGCATTTCTTCATTCAAAAATTCATCACTTTCAAGTTACAAAATCCTTTGAAAAAAGAAAGGGAGATGAAAGATTTAAGGGCTTTATGCCTAAAGAAATTATCTTTATAAAAAACTTCCAGTATGGAAGAAGATCTTAAAGCTCTACGTCTCAAGGAAAAAATTCTAGAAATAGAATTAAGATCCATCAGAGATCAGATCAGTGTCTACACGACTATGATCTTAACTGGAAATTCTGTCCAGGATGCTGAAAAGCTAAAAACAGAATCTAGTCCAGTGCAAACGGCGACTGGTAAAGACTCAACAAATCCGTTGATCCCTGATGCTTTGGGAAAAAGCATGCCAGAGGCCTCACAAGCCAGGCAAGACCTTCATTCAAAGAAGGCTAACATCCGATTGACCCCTGGGTCTACATTGTCGGAAGTTGTCCATTTACGAAAAATGGAAAGAGAAGGTTCATCTTCTTCCAGCAGCTCAGATGCAAACGGCTCTGAAGCTAAGAAGTTAAATCCGTTGACTCCTGACAACTTGGAAAAAGTTGGAGAAACTAGTCTTCGGCCTAGTTATGCGGACAAGACAAAAATGCCAGCAAAGGATGATTCAAAGTTCTACGTGATATTTGAAGGTCCAAAGGCAGGAATCTATGATGATTGGAATATTGTATCCAATCTAATAAAAGAGACATCTTTCGTCCACAAGAAGTACAGGTCACTTTTTCAAGCTCAACAAGAGGCAGATAAGTACCAAGCTAACTTCGGAGGCAAGAAGATAATCTTCAAAGCACCAATATTAGTGCCCAAAGTCCAGAATCACACTGGTCAAAGAAGACAGGTGTTCTTCACAAAAGAAAAAGAAGAAGCTCCATCCAAAGATCTATCTTCAGAGATTTTAGAAGGAATAAGCTTCCCAGATTTCAGAATCCTATGGTCCAAAGCAAGAGCTCTCTCCATAAAGGATTATGAAGCAGAAAAGATTTATTCAGACGATAAAAAGTCCAGAAGTCTTTTCGTAATCTGTCCTGATGCAGATTCAGTCTTCACTTACCAAGCTTTTTGTGCTGGGTTAGTCAAGACCATTTATCCCAGCAAGGATCTTAAGGAGTTAAGGTCATTTCCTAAGGGATTAAGAAAAGCAGTTGGAAAATTCATCCAAAAAATTGCTAAGGATGCTAATATTTACATCCAAGTCACATCCAGCATTCCAGACTGGATAGATGGAAAAGTCCTTCCAGCCTATCATTACATTGAACTAGGCATAGCGGCTAAAAGAGAAGTTCAACCGTCTAAAGTCATAAACGAAGAAGACGACTTCATCAGCATGGGAATCTATGCCTACAGAGTTGAAAAGATTATTTCTATAATCCAAAAGACTCAAAAGCTTAATTCAAAAAGCAAAATCAAGGTCAATTATGCCAACCCAAATTGCCTGATCACCAGCACTACAGGGAAGACGCTCTGTCAAGAAGATCAACGCGCAATCCAAGCGCTTGAAGACAAGATCTTAAAAAATCAGATCTTAGCAGGTCCTACCACAAAGAAGATGCTTTGTGAAAGGCTCCAAAAGGTCGACAAAGACCATCAGTGCACATTATGTAAAAGCACTAAAGTTGATAGGGACACTACACCAAAAGCAGATGCTTTGTCCACTACCAGCAGTGAGGGGTCCTTCACAATAATTCTATGAAAAACGTAAGCACTTACGTCATTCAAAAGAAGACAAGCGGCTACAGCTGTAAAGACATCTTTAATAATTCAAGGAAATTATTTGTAGGTCTTGTAAGAGGAAATCTCCGTCTATATAAGGAGCAATACCTCATTAGGAAAAGATATCCCCTTCTGAACCATCTATCCCCTACTACATCCTCAACCACCTGAGAATTCAATTCTCAATTCTCTCGTTCAACCACCCTCACCAACTTTTCTTTTCATGCTTTCTTAGTTTGTAATCATGGAGTAGAAACTCCCTTTAAGGGGGTTATGTAAATATCAAGAAGTTCTCCTTCGGGAGAACAGTTATGAAATAAAAAACTCCTTTGTAACCCTCTATCTTATTTTCTATCATGAAGTTGTTTTTATTCTGTAAAACCTGGAGTCCTGGAGCCCGTTGAAGTACCGCTTAGGCAGGAGGCCGTTAGGGAAAAAGGGTTGGATTGGTCCCTTGCAGAAGAAATAGAAACTTTTCAAGAAGAAAATACAAGAAGAAAAAGGTAGAAATTTTATTTCAAACTGTTAAAATTACTTCAAGATTGATATTTCATATCTCTCCTTAAAATCATAAAAAGAATTTTATTCAAACAAAAAACTAAGATTTCGAAAGAAAATAAAAATGATGTTTATAAACAAACACAAAGTGAAATCGATTAACAACTATCGACACAAATGATTTTTCAATCTAAAAAATTTAGTCAAAATATGACTACAAAAAATAATGAATTTTGTAAATTCAAAGGATTGATTCCACAATTAAACAATTTCAAAATTGTTTATATTAGTCTACGTTTGTCGGCTAATAATTTCATATTCAAATTATCTATCGATTGCTTTAAATCGATTAATAATTCTAATATGAATATTATTCTAAGAATTCGATCGATTGAATTCAATAAATTGAAATCTAAGTTATCAATCGATTATATTAAATCGATTAATAATAATGAAAGATTCTTTTCAAAGAAATCTTTAGAATATTATATTCAAAATACTATTCATCTTTTTCTTCTTAATCGACTAAAAAGAAAAGAATTACTGTGCATCTTTTTCAAAAAGATTCATTTAATGAATTTTATATTCTATAGCCTATTAATTAGGCCAGTTGGTATCATAGCTTTTGCTAAAATACCGTCTACAAAAAATGATTTTTAAATCTACACAAAGGATTTTTTAATCTACAAAAAATGATGCGTCTTGACCAGACCACAAAACCTCTAAAGGACTTAATGAACCCTTTAGTCGAATTTTAAAAAATTCTAAAGTCACTCCGCCTAGTGAGTGATGGTCATGGAGTTGTGTACCACGTGAGAGAGAGAATAAACTTGATTGGTTAAAACGGGTTGGTTGGGATATTTAGGTGGCTTTTTCCACGTGGCTCTACACACGTGAAGTTGGGCTACGACCCAGGTGGTTCCCCAACATTCACAGTCTGTAAACTTAGAAACCAAAAACCAAAATGTTTTAATAAAACAACTAGTGGGAGTTCGTCATGTGATGGGATTTCAGTTGGTACTAGTTTTATCTGTTAGACCATGCGTAGTCCTTAGTTGAATAATGCTCTCACCCTGGGGTGTTTTCTGTCATGTGGCAGTCCAGTCAGCATGGGAGCATTATTGGGCGTTATTGCAAAAGTGGCGTAGTGGGAATAATGCCCAATAACGCCCATCCAATCATTACACAGTTATTTATTTTTTAAATTTAAAACTTAAAATACTTCTTTAATTTTAAAAAAAAATTACAATACTAGAAATTAAAAAAAAAACGAATAAAAAAAAAACGGAAATTAAAAAAAAAGAAAAAGTTAAAAAAAAAGATGATGATCTAAATTCGTATTTTTTCCGAAGTTTTTGGCGATGCATTTGCGCAACGATCAACGCGCCGCCTTGGAGGTGGTCAATCGGTTTGGACAAAAACTCAATGTCCTTTTCCGTTTGCCTCGCCGCTTGCATCTCGTTAAACTTTTTGTTTTCGGCGACTCGTTCTTTCATAGTCTCCAAACGTTGGTGGCCGAGGTCTCGAATGTCTTGGAGACGACGGTTCATCTCCTCGAAATCTTCCTTCAACGCGAGATCGGAAGACGACTCCACCGGTTTTTTCCCGGTTCGCTTATCTTTTCTTCTACCAAGCGGTCGGGCCAACTCTTCAACTTCCTCGTCAACGTCCACAACAACATTTAGATCGACGTTGCGGGCATCAGAAGTTGGTGTTTCAGGGTCAACGGAGGATGACGTTTTCGACCGTTTAGCTCTACGTCTACTACTCGACGTCATGGTCGGTACGCCAGCCCACTTTGGACTTTTTCTTAGTAGGTCCCAACATTTATAGTACATGAAAATGCCTTTCGTCTTCTCGTACTCTTCCATAGCCTTCGTTAAAACCCCGACGTCACCTTCTCCGCTCGGCCGATTATCGTAGTTACGTTGATAAACTTCTTGGAAGGCGTGACACTTGTTGTTGATGTCGGTCCATTTGCTAGAGATGGAATCCTTGTCACGATGTTCACCCTTTCCCCACGTGCTATAAAAAAGTTCACGAATCCTATTCCAAAATTCGGGACCGGTTTGAAAGTTTGCTACAAATAGGAAAAAAAAAGTTGTACGTTAAAAATAAAATAAAATCGACGTGTAGGAAAAAAAAAGTAAAAAAAAAAATAAAACTTACCAACATCGGGGTCCTCCGAAACATCGACCCACGACCGAACCAACGTGTATTCCTCGTCCTTCCTCCAAATAACGTAAGTATGCTTACGACGAGGTTGGTTCGGTTCCTTGTTTTTATGCGACCTTTTGCCGCGTTTTGATGTCTCTTGCTCCGGTTCGGGTTGCGTCTCCGGCACGATATCCACATCGGGTTCGGGTTGTTGTTGTGATGGTTGCGAGCCGCCGGGTTGGCCAAAGCCGAAAGTGGGTGGCATGAAAGGAGTAGAGCCACTCAAGTAAGCCGCGTACGATAACATGTTCGGGTCCATGTCTTGAAGGCTAAAGCTTTGTTGCGGTTGGGTGGTGTTCGGGTTCCCGGGTCTTGAGGGAACACCAAATGGGGGTCGGAATGGGTTCATATTTTTATAAAATGTAAAAGAAGTAGAGAGAAACTTTGATTGAGGGTGAGTTTTTTTTATAAAAATGTGGATGTAAAGTGGGGTTTTTATAGTATTAAATGAGAATTAAAAAGAATAACATTAAACAATGTTACCGTTGAACGGTAAACTCGATCCCTTAGGCACCAATTTGGCGTGTTTCAAACAACGCCAACAACCATCTTTTCGCGAAAAATGCCCAATCACGCCGCGGGGGGCCGAGGAGGGGCGATATGGGGCGTGTTTGGGCTATATTTTTGAAAAATAAACACCCACTACGGGCGGTCTTAGCATTGGTATAATATCAGTGTTTGCTATAGCAATTGATACATGTTTTACCCAAGTCATCTCTGAGAACTCTCAAAATAATTTAGGCCCTGGGTGTGACAACCGTCACTTTTCCGTACATTCCGTACACTAATTGAACAGTAATCTGTGCTTAAATAATTGTGCATGATCTAGTTTACAAGACAAATGAATTATTGATTACTGTTATTTACATACAATGGCATTTCATGATACAAGACTTTATTCGTTGCTACATGCAACACGAGATAGTTCTAATGATACACAGAATAGAATTGGCACCATTACCAGACAAATAAATTTCTGAATTCCATGCAAGTGAATTCATGCATGTTTTATACTACAAGATATGGCTTTATGCATTAATGAACCGCGTTGCGTCAGAAATACTAGTAAACTCACCGGTAAGACACTTTGTGTCAGCAATTCTGCAGAAAGCAGTTAGACAATAGAATTGGAGCCTAGGTGTAGGTCCAACGACGAGAATGCATTAAAACCCAAGAATACATACAAGGGTTTACATATATACCATCCGGAAGCTAAAATACGCACTAAGAAGCACCTAAAACGCACTTTAAGTGCAGAATTTTATTAAATTCAGCTCAAATCAGCTTTTAAACCTATAAATATCATGCAGAATTTACGTTTTATTGCCCAGAATACTTCCCCAAGTAATGGGAATTGAAAGGGGTACAAAAAGATACTTGAAAGACACTAAACGGTGCAATTTAGCACTTTAACGAACCGGTACTTAACCGAACAACCGGACTTTACCCGGAACACAAAAAAATATTGCCAAACACATTGTTTTTATTTTTCCAAGCTAGTTATGGTCCCCTAAACATCATATTACACCCTAAAACACCTAGACACACTTAACACTAAATTTAATACTTGACATGTAACTAGAAGAAGTAACTTGGGATTGAAACTCAACTAAACAACACCCCCCCCCCTAACCGGTTATGAACATGTGGTACCCCCCTTGATTTTCTTTAAATTAAAAATATGATCTTGTTAAGTACTTGGTAGACATATGGACTAATGGACATAAGGATGTTGGAAGTTAATTATAAAAACCACTAGACTTCATTCATACCTCATTTCATCTTCATCATTCAACAAAACTCTCTCATCTCTCCCTCTAACCTCACGGCTCCAACCATACACACACAAACACACACATCCATTTCAAGCTCCATATCAAGCATTCTAAGGTGACTCCAAGGTGTAAGAAGCTAAGTTAGGAAGTGTGGAAGCAACGGAACTTGAAGGACCTTCTTCGTTTGCTATTAACCACCTCATTTCTCCTCTTGATCTTCCCCTAGCTTTAAGCTAGTAGTAAGCACCCTCAACACTCTTATTTACTTCTATTTTTAGTGGTTAAAAGACTTGTTATGTTGAAAATTTTGGAGAACACTAAAGAACAAGAAACTTGAACATAAAAGATTCAAACATAAAGCTTTACATGAAGATTTACATGATGAAATGTTGTAGTAGGATGTTGTAGTGAACATGTTGTTGATTACTTGATGATTTACTCATTAATATGGATGTTAAAGGTCGTTGTTGATCACTAGACATGTTAACGGAACAAATAGAACATGCGTTAGGACACAATAAGCTGAAAACAGCTTCTGTCCAAATATTTACAGCCAACTTCAGTTGGCTGTAACCAGATCGTAACTTAACAAAAACTTGATTTTATTGAGTCTATCACGTGTTATTATGAAATACGGTTCTAATGGCACTGGAATCATAATTTTTGGACTTCGTTTACTATTTTTAAAGACCCTTTTTGTAACAGCAGCTAAAGCTGAGTTTTTACTGCAGTAAATGGGTGATATGTTTTTAGTCATAACTTGAAATCTACGTTGAATCAGCTCATAAAAATTGTACTGTAGATGACCACTGATGTCGTAGTAATTCTCCCACTGGAATTTCGTCAATCGGACTTACGATAAATTTTAGATGAATTATTTCGTAGACTGCAGTCAAAAAGTGACAAATCTGATTGCAGTCCGGTAAATAAATTTTTATAAAATATTGATAATGAACTGGACCCCGATATTTTTACACAATAATATTTGGTTTGTATAAGACATTCTGTAAAAATTTGGGAATTTTTGGTATAAGATAACTATTTTATTAAAATGCCCGAAAACAGCCAGTTTTGTATATTAAAACTGAAATGGAGAAATGAATGTATATTGTTGATGATTGTTGTTGAAATTGAGTGATGATGATTTTAAAAGAAAATAAACACATGTTTTGAAAACATGGGAAACCTCCATTTTTAGGGGAAACTCTGTCAAAATTTTTATAAATTTTAACACTTAGAAAAATATAAGTTTTGAGAAACTTATTCCCTAAAAATGTATCTAAAAACATTTACCAAGATTTCCCAAACTTTTGTGTTAAGAAATGAGGATTTCTTCAAGAATAAAAAATGGGTATTAAGTATGTATATTTTTGAGAAAAATATATATGTATTTATTGCTCACCAAAGTTTGTGCTAAGTGTATGTAGTATGTAATATACGTGATAGTGTATTAGGACTTGAAAATACACTAATTACTCTTGAGAAGTAAAAACACAAAAATACACATACAACGTACAAGATACATAATTCGGGTGCAAAATACAAGAAACTTATATTTATTTTTGAGAAAATAATATAAGTAAGCCACTTAGTTAAAAATATAAAATATTTTTAACACAAGAATACATATACAAAAGATAGTGACTTGTGCTTGTGCGATACAAGTCTAGTGACTAACGATAATAAAACACGTTTAGGTCACGACGCTAGATAAGCAAATCCGGTGAAGTTTACGACGCAAGGAACGCAAAGTTGTGAGTTCATGCTCCCCCTTTTCTTTAATTGTTTTTGGTTTTATAACTCTCGGGGGTGAAATACATGTTACAAATATTACAATATTTACAAATGGCATGATAACCAGAAGCACTCTTGGTGAGAACGAGTACCAAGTAAGATGCGATTTGAGAATACAAAAATACAAGAAGCACTCTTGGTGAGAACGAGTACCAACTATGATGCGTTTTAAGAAATGCCTAGAAAATACTAGATCATGTGAGCACAGACATAATACTGAAAATGCCATAAAGTCTTGGTGAAAACTAGTACCAAGCCATTAAAAACATTCATTAGTTAGGGACGATGGTTAGATCTAACGGGTACGGCCGAGCCCCACTCATGGTCACAACTAGTACCTAGTGGTGCTTCGGAGTCCCAGTCGAGGTTAATCGACACAGTCGAGGGTAATCGACACAGTCAAGGGAAATTGACACAGTCGAGGTTAATCGACACAGTCGAGGAAAATCGACAAAGGTAGGAGCCATTACGAGTGCTCCCTATGAGCCATTACGAATGCTCACTAGGAGTCATAACAAGTACTCCCATGTCCTTAAGGAGTCATAACAAGTACTTACCATGTCCTCACATGCCTTAAAGTCTCTCAAAGATTCACAAGAATACTATATTGGTACAAGATTTGTACCACAAGAATACTTTATTGGTATAAGATTTGTACCACAAGAATACTTTATTGGTACAAGATTTGTACCACAAGAATACTTTATTTTACAAGAGTACGTTAATTCACAAGAATACTTTATTTATACAAGATATATACCATGTTTCATACAAGGTATACAAAACGCATGAACTCGCTCAACTTTTGTTGATGTTTGTAACACCCCAAAAATGGGTTTGGTAATTTAAACCCGGTTAATGTAAAGGAACGGGTAAAATACCGTTAGGGGATAAAAGTGAACCCGTAAATGAACATTAACTAGGAATAATTAACCTAGTTGATTGTTAATATCATTGGTATTAAACGAAGGGTTGTAGCCTTATTTAATTAAAACGAAACATGAGGGACCAAAGTGAACAACTTGAAAATTGTGGTATTAAAAGAAAACACACACACAAACACACACACTTGTGTGTGTTCTGGATCGATGTCCAGGAGAAAGAACCAAGGGTTCAAACCCTAGTTCTTGAAGAATCTTCAAATTAAAGGGCCAAACGAAGTCTAAATTCAAGAAGGAACATGAATTAACGATCACCCAAGCTAGGGGATCATAAGGTATGTTGAATTTTGATGTTTAATGAAGTTGAGAAAACTTGATGAACATCACAAGTAGTGATTTATGTATGAATCGTAGAGGTTGTGGCCAAATTGACGATGTATGCTTGTTTAGGAACTAATCCTATGTGAAAACTCTTAGTGAATTGCTATAATTTAGGTGTTAGGATGAATTACCACTTTTAGCTAAGTGGGTTTATGTTTAATCCATGAAATGGTATGAATTTGATCATGAATATGTGTAGTATGTGATGTGTGCTTGTATATGGATGAAGTATGGTATAGAATTTGAATGATGTTTACTTGGGTTGATGAATGAAAGGGATAATTAGGAAGAAAGGCATGAAACACGTGTACATTATGCTTAGAAAGTAGTACGCACACCAAGTGTTTGATGAAATGTCTAAATGGCCATAATATGTGAGGGTTATGTTATGATGATGTTGAGTATGCTATATGCTTGTTTGAATTGGCTAATGAAAGGCATATGTGAGATATGAACTTGACATGATCGTACATATGTATAATCATGTATGCTAATAAGGATGTAAACGTAATGACATGAAAGTATAGGAATCATGTCAAGAGGGATGGGAGCGTGGAAGGCTAACGGGCCAAGAAGACTCAAGTAAGCGGATGCAAATACGGGCGCATAAGGTAAGTGAATCCCGAACTTACACTTTAGATGTAAAATGTATTGTAGTATGATGGTTATTGTGAATTTTGTGGGAAAGTATGAATCAATGGAGGTAATAAGGTAAGTTTACGGAAAGTGAGTCGAAAGCTGGAAGAAAGTAATTTCTATTAAGTATGGGTAAGGTAGGGAACTTACATGTTAGTATTATGCACAAAGATAAAGTAAATAATTATACTTGTGGGTAAGATGTAAGTTGTAAATGAAGTGGGTATGTATAGTAAGGTATTATGCATGAAAAGGTAATTTAGTTAAATACACAAATGAATGAGATTTGGTTATGTGTACTCGTGAGATTACACCTATGAGATAAGTTTAATGATGCTAACTGTTTTCTGTTGAGTATGAAATGGAAGTGCAGGTATATTAAGAATGAAGAATGAGGGTTAAGTATGGAGAGTCGGACTAGAGAGTTCGACTGGATGGATTAATGGATTCACATAAGCGAGGATAGGAAATATTGATGCTTGATGATGCATGTTTTAAAGTATATGTATTACGTCACCGGTTGCTAATGAAGTAATTGTATGTGGTGACTGCAGGTTATACGAGGTTACGAGATTCTCAACATGAAGAGTAAGCGGTTGATGATCGAGTCAAGACATGGATTGTACGTGGGTGTGTATGTGGTCATTTAATTTGATATAAGTATGTTAGTTTTTAATGTATTTAAGTGAAAGAAAGAATAACTAATAAAGAAATTTTTAGTATGTATTTTTCGCTGCGAATCTTAGACTAAAACGGATTAGGGTCTTACAATGTTTTCCAAAATTACATGTATTTCAGGTGACAAGATGGATCTTGGGCGCGGGTGTCGTAACTAGAAGTAGACTTCAAGTTTAGATGTCATCCACTTTTGTTGAATTGTAACCTAGACGAAGGTTGTGTTTTTAAAACTTAAATAACAAGTGTTTGAAATACTCAAATTTTCATGAATGGATGAACATCGTTTTGATCATGTAGTTGTTTATTACGATTGAATGCAATGATATTAAACCAGTCACACATCATACGCTTCCGCAAAAGACAAGGTGTGACAGTTTGGTATCAGAGCTTCGATTGTAGTGAACTAGGATTCTTCCTCGAGTCTAGACTACAATCACTAGAGTTCTCTCACAAAAAACACTTTACGAAAAGGTTTTCATTGCATTCACGTAAGCGCCAAGATCCACGAGTCAAACACTTTTCAAAAAGAGACAAGGCAAGGACATTAGTAGGGAATACCCTCAAGATAAGGTGCCAATTAAGGCATAGTCTACACAAGTTAGACTTGCCAAAGATAAAATACACTCTTGGTGACCACTAGTACCAAGTAGTGTTTCTGTCGTGAATCGACAACTAGAAAAATGACCCCCCAAAAACGAGAGTTATAAGAAACATGATGCATAGAGATGCCTTTTTATGCTAAGTAGCATATTTGTTATTGATATACATATATACGAATAAAGTGTACGGAATAAATATTGACGTGAATACATACAAATAAGTGTACGGAATGATTATTGACGTGAATAAGATACTTTCGACTCCGACTCCTATTACTGTACGTAACTCGCACGATGAAGCTATCGACCTCGCGTTCATTGCAAGGCTCATGACTGGAGCGATTATCAAACAAGATTCTGAGCTTGCTTCCATAGGAAATGGCTGCTCTTCTCTCTCGATCATGAAGGTGCCTGACTACGGTGATGATGACGAGGCAGAGACGGCAACCTTGAACGACTTCTAATCAGCGGGACGAGATCCCTGCGACTTTTGTGAAGCAAGATTTACGACATACTTGAGCAGAAAAGGAAGATGAAGTATTCATCTTGAAGGTGCCCCTCCAACTACTAGGAATTCTCTCTATTCCTATTTCATCTAATCACCGTGCCTATACGCGCGTAACGATAACGAGTGTTAGCGCGTGGACCACCGCAAAGGTCCTTTCCATGACAGAGGTATAAGGACAGTAGTGTCCCCTCCTTGATTGATCATCTGCTTGGACGAGAGAAAATTTGGGGTAACTGTGCAAGACAATTTATTATTACGGGGCCCACGTAATAACGACTTGTAGTGCACAGAAATCCTGGTGGACTCTGCGGGTCGAGCTAATAAAAACCACACAAAAATAATCTATAGGTGTTCACACCTTCATCTGGTAGAACAATACATAGATCAGTGCTTTAACGCACTATAAAGTAGGAAGCCTGTCTTAGCCTACTTCGTGACTGACACTTCCACCTGTTTACGAGACGTTTGAGAAAACGACATTTAAGCAAGAGAAGATGGGTAACATTCAAAAAGATTCAGCGACGTTACACTCTCTATCACCTCTACACGAACCACCCCATCTCTGGGAAAATATACACATCAATAAAGCTAATGTAGCAGGAAATAACTAAAACCTAAATGACCGAGGCGATGTAACCTCGAGTTCATTTTATTACAAACAATAAGCCAAGTTGGCAAGCCTACGAGAAGGCTCAGTAATTGTTTCCTCGCTCATACATTGATTATATATACATGTGAAATTGGGTGATTACATGATGGCTTATGGTGCTATGTACCTCATAGACAATTATGGAATATTGTCTAACCTACTTCATACCATTTTGACAGAAGAGGATGCCGCCCAGACGAGACACAAACACCAGTACGTTACCAAGAACAGAAGCTGAGCTTCAAGAACGAATCTCACAGGCAATTGCACGACATGAAGCCCTCCGCTCCGAACACAGCGGTGGCACTACCGGAAATAACCCTCCAACTTGCTGCACCTATAAACAATTACTGGACTGCAAGCCATTGAATTTTGATGGCACAGGAGGTGCCGTTGCATTTGTTCGTTGGGTAGAAAAGACTGACTATGTTCTAAGAATGAGTAACTGCTCACCCCAACAGAGTGTTACCTATATCTCAGGGTTGTTCTTGGATGGCGCACTCTCCTGGTGGAACCTTCAGGTTCAAACCCTTGGTGCAGATGCTGCTTATGCACTGAGCTGGGACGAGCTCAAGGAAATGATGGAAAAGAAATACTGTTCTACGGCTGAAATCCAGAAGCTTGAGGTGGAGTTATGGAATTTGAAAATGGACGGACCGAAGATTCCTGAATACGTCCAGCGATTTCACGACTTGTCTAGGGTCGTCCCTTACTTAGTCAAGCCGGAATTCAAGAGAATTGAACGATTCATTTGGGGACTTGCACCTCAGATCAGGAGCTTGGTTACTACCTCAAGGCCTCCAACTATCGCAGAGGCTATCGATTTAAGCGTTACGCTTACTGAAGAAGCTCTACGTGCGGGAAAATTTTCGGAATCCGAGGATAACAAGAAAGAGACTCATGTGGAGTCATCAGGCAATAAGAAGAGGAAGTCTTCAAACCTAAAGATAAGCACCCAAGCCAGCTATGGAAGCTCTAAAGCAAACAAAAGAAAGAAAGTGAATCCACCGCATGACAGGAAAACTGATGGAGCCACTAATAAGGCTGGTGGTAAAATATACTCGGGGACTAAGCCGAAGTGCGGAGAATGCAATTTTCACCATGAAGGTCGATGTCTGAGGCCTAAGTGCGGAAAGTGTGGAAAAGAAGGGCACAGCAAGGATGCCTGTTGGGCGAAGGACCCAGATGGAAGAAATAAGAGAATACCAGGTTGCTACAGATGTGGTGAAGCTGGGCACTTTAGGAAAGATTGCCCTGGAAAGAAACAAGCAAGGAAGGGTTTTCACGATCAAAACTCGTGAAGCACGCCAGCATCCATATGCAGTTACGGGTACGTTCCCTATTAACCAACCTAATGCATCTACTTTTAATTAAGGCATCAACATTAGCCTTGCATGCTTAGAACATAAGAAACTGCTTGGCCTAGTTTCGAGTAAAATAGACGTCCCGTATTCTTTAGAAATGGGCATATAGAAGGCTAGTTTAAGCAGACGAAACAATTAAGGAATTATATTCTAGGAACTCAGAAGGCCGGAACCTTCTGTTACCATTAACTTGAGAAGTCATGATATGATAGTCAGCATGGATTGGATATCCAGGTATAAAGCCTGAAAATATCCCCGTTATGGCAGAAATTCCAGAAGCCTTTTTCTGAAGATTTGCCAGGAACGCCCCTCCGCAAGCGACAAAAGGAACCTCGTGCCAGGAGCGGCACCAGTACCGAATGACTCCATACCGACTAGCCTTGTCCGCGAAGCTTGAGCTTCCGGTATAACTACAAGAGCTACTAGAAAGAAGAAATTAAAGACGTGACATCCTTAGTAAGGACATGAGAAGGAAATCGACAGTTTCCATTTTGCATAAATTCCAGAGAATTGCGAATCAGAATCCTTTGCCAAAGGCTGATGACATGAACAGACAAATCATAAGGTCCTAGTTGCCACTCAAAGGCCAACTCGATGACAAGATGTCCTCCACTGTGAATACAAGAAGGAAATATCCCTAAAACGACCTTTAGGACTCGCTTCGAGCATTTTGAGTTCCTTGTCGTTCCATTTGGCTTAACACATGCATCAATAATATTCATGGACCTCATGAAACGAACGTGTAAGCCATACCTGGAATAAATCATGATTATACTTATTGACTACATTCTTATATGGCCAACGACCCAGGAAGGTCGTGAGCAACAGCTGCAATTTACCTTGCAACTCTTAGAGAAAAGAACAGTTATGTGCTATGATGACGAAAAACGGATTTCGAATTCGCGAAGTGAGAACTTTAAGATACATGGAGGATAAAAACGAAGATCATGCCAACCCTGCAACCAAGAACTAAGGAGCTAGAGTTGCAATTATGTGACGCTTCTCGACAAAGTCTCGATTGCACGTCGATGCAACGAGACCACAACATTGCATACGTGGCACAATGATCAAGGAATCATGAGAAGAAACCTTGAGCTAGATACAGTAATTGCGCGCCGCAAGTTTGACGTCATTACCTGAAAGAAAACGTTGCACAATCTTTACTGATCACAAGGGTTGCAGAACACCGTTGATCGTAAAAACTTGAATACTAACGAAGATGGACTAAGCTACTGAACGATGCAGAATGTATGAACATGATACGTAATTGTGTGATAAACTTTGATGAAAAGTTGGAACACTCACTTGCCCTTAGTGGAGTCTTCCTACAACAGTATTTGTCACACCGCCATTTAAACCGCTTCGTGTGAAGCTTTAGATGGAACATAATAAATCGATCCCCGTCGTGTTGATCAGAGACCGGGAATAAACAGTCTACTGGCCCGAGTGGGTTCAGGAGAACTAGAGGCAAACCGTTTAGATATGTGAACATATCAAGGCAGCCCGCAAGATATAGAAAGATTGCGCCGATGAGCGGCAGAAATCGTAAGAATTTGAGACAAGAAGTATGACTAAAATGAGAGCCTCGCCTAGAGAATGTGTAGTGTGTTTTGGAAAACGTAAAGGTTGAATTACCGATGTAGGGATCAGAACCATTGCGCACAAGGTGAAACTTCCAGAAAAAGGATCAGTAGTGATCGCGACACATTCCATGTGCCTAGAGGAGTCTGACTCAAGGAACAGTCATTGTTCCCACAAATAAGATTCACGTCAATGACAAACGACAAGAATTACTATAGAACCTGTTAAGGTTACGGACCAAGAGTCCACAAGATACAGAAAAGACATGATTGATTTACTTGAGTACGATAGAATTTATAACATGACCCAGAGATTACATGGGAACATGAAGACTAATCATGAATCTAAGTGACCATATTTGATTCACAACTCCCCTGCGACCGATGGCATCGCTCGAATTTCGGGACGAAATTCTTTTAACGGGGGGAGACTATGACAACCGTCACTTTTCCGTACATTCCGTACACTAATTGAACAGTAATCTGTGCTTAAATAATTGTGCATGATCTAGTTTACAAGACAAATGAATTATTGATTACTGTTATTTACATACAATGGCATTTCATGATACAAGACTTTATTCGTTGCTACATGCAATACGAGATAGTTCTAATGATACACAGAACAGAATTGGCACCGTTACCAGACAAATAAATTTCTGAATTCCATGCAAGTGAATTCATGCATGTTTTATACTACAAGATATGGCTTTATGCATTAATGAACCGCGTTGCGTCAGAAATACTAGTAAACTCACCGGTAAGACACTTTGTGTCAGCAATTCTGCAGAAAGCAGTTAGACAATAGAATTGGAGCCTAGGTGTAGGTCCAACGACGAGAATGCATTAAAACCCAAGAATACATACAAGGGTTTACATATATACCATCCGGAAGCTAAAATACGCACTAAGAAGCACCCAAAACGCACTTTAAGTGCAGAATTTTATTAAATTCAGCTCAAATCAGCTTTTAAACCTATAAATATCATGCAAAATTTACGTTTTATTGCCCAGAATACTTCCCCAAGTGTTGGGATTGAAAGGGGTACAAAAAGATACTTGAAGACACTAAACGGTGCAATTTAGCACTTTAACGAACCGGTACTTAACCGAACAACCGGACTTTACCCGGAACACAAAAAAATATTGCCAAACACATTGTTTTTATTCTTCCAAGCTAGTTATGGTCCCTAAACATCATATTACACCCTAAAACACCTAGACACACTTAACACTAAATTTAATACTTGACATGTAACTAGAAGAAGTAACTTGGGATTGAAACTCAACTAAACAACACCCCCCCCCCCCTAACCGGTTATGAACATGTGGTACCCCCTTGATTTTCTTTAAATTAAAAATATGATCTTGTTAAGTACTTGGTAGACATATGGACTAATGGACATAAGGATGTTGGAAGTTAATTATAAAAACCACTAGACTTCATTCATACCTCATTTCATCTTCATCATTCAACAAAACTCTCTCATCTCTCCCTCTAACCTCACGGCTCCAACCATACACACACACACACACATCCATTTCAAGCTCCATATCAAGCATTCTAAGGTGACTCCAAGGTGTAAGAAGCTAAGTTAGGAAGTGTGGAAGCAACGGAACTTGAAAGACCTTCTTCGTTTGCTATTAACCACCTCATTTCTCCTCTTGATCTTCCCCTAGCTTTAAGCTAGTAGTAAGCACCCTCAACACTCTTATTTACTTCTATTTTTAGTGGTTAAAAGACTTGTTATGTTGAAAATTTTGGAGAACACTAAAGAACAAGAAACTTGAACATAAAAGATTCAAACATAAAGCTTTACATGAAGATTTACATGATGAAATGTCGTAGTAGGATGTTGTAGTGAACATGTTGTTGATTACTTGATGATTTACTCGTTAATATGGATGTTAAAGGTCATTGTTGATCACTAGACATGTTAACGGAACAAATAGAACATGCGTTAGGACACAATAAGCTGAAAACAGCTTCTGTCCAAATATTTACAGCCAACTTCAGTTGGCTGTAACTAGATCGTAACTTAACAAAAACTTGATTTTATTGAGTCTATCACGTGTTATTATGAAATACGGTTCTAATGGCACTGGAATCATAATTTTTGGACTTCGTTTACTATTTTTAAAGACCCTTTTTGTAACAGCAGCTAAAGCTGAGTTTTTACTGCAGTAAATAGGTGATATGTTTTTAGTCATAACTTGAAATCTACGTTGAATCAGCTCATAAAAATTGTACTGTAGATGACCACTGATGTCGTAGTAATTCTCCCACTGGAATTTCGTCAATCGGACTTACGATAAATTTTAGATGAATTATTTCGTAGACTGGAGTCAGAAAGTGACAAATCTGATTGCAGTCCGGTAAATAAATTTTTATAAAATATTGATAATGAACTGGACCCCGATATTTTTACACAATAATATTTGGTTCGTATAAGATATTCTGTAAAAATTTGGGAATCTTTGGAATAAGATAACTATTTTATTAAAATGCCCGAAAACAGCCAGTTTTGTATATTAAAACTGAAATGGAGAAATGAATGTATATTGTTGATGATTGTTGTTGAAATTGAGTGATGATGATTTTAAAAGAAAATAAACACATGTTTTGAAAACATGGGAAACCTCCATTTTTAGGAGAAACTCTGTCAAAATTTTTATAAATTTTGACACTTAGAAAAATATAAGTTTTGAGAAACTTATTCCCTAAAAATGTATCTAAAAACATTTACCAAGGTTTCCCAAACTTTTGTGTTAAGAAATGAGGATTTCTTCAAGAATAAAAAATGGGTATTAAGTATGTATATTTTTGTGAAAAATATATATGTATTTATTGGTCACCAAAGTTTGTGCTAAGTGTATGTAGTATGTAATATACGTGATAGTGTATTAGGACTTAAAAATACACTAATTACTCTTGAGAAGTAAAAACACAAAAATACACATACAACGTACAAGATACATAATTCGGGTGCAAAATACAAGAAACTTATATTTATTTTTGAGAAAATAATATAAGTAAGCGACTTAGTTAATAATATAAAATATTTTTATAACAAGAATACATATACAAAAGATAGTGACTTGTGCTTGTGCGATACAAGTCTAGTGACTAACGATAATAAAACACGTTTAGGTCACGACGCTATGATGCGTTTTAAGAATACAAAAATACAAGAAGCACTCTTGGTGAGAACGAGTACCAACTATGATGCGTTTTAAGAAATGCCTAGAAAATACTAGATCATGTGAGCACAGACATAATACTGAAAATGCCATAAAGTCTTGGTGAAAACTAGTACCAAGCCATTAAAAACATTCATTAGTTAGGGACGAGGGTTAGATCTAACGGGTACGGCCGAGCCCCACTCATGGTCACAACTAGTACCTAGTAGTGCTTCGGAGTCCCAGTCGAGGTTAATCGACACAGTCGAGGGTAATCGACACAGTCGAGGTTAATCGACACAGTCGAGGAAAATCGACACAGTCGAGGAAAATCGACAAAGGTAGGAGCCATTACGAGTGCTCCCTATGAGCCATTACGAATGCTCACTAGGAGTTATAACAAGTACTCCCATGTCCTTAAGGAGTCATAACAAGTACTTACCATGTCCTCACATGCCTTAAAGTCTCTCAAAGATTCACAAGAATACTATATTGGTACAAGATTTGTACCACAAGAATACTTTATTGGTACAAGATTTGTACCACAAGAATACTTTATTTTACAAGAGTACGTTAATTCACAAGAATACTTTATTTATACAAGATATATACCATGTTTCATACAAGGTATACAAAACGCATGAACTCGCTCAACTTTTGTTGATGTTTTCCAAAATTACATGTATTTCAGGTGACAAGATGGATCTTGGGCGCGGGTGTCGTAACTAGAAGTAGACTTCAAGTTTAGATGTCATCCACTTTTGTTGAATTGTAACCTAGACGAAGGTTGTGTTTTTAAAACTTAAATAACAAGTGTTTGAAATACTCAAATTTTCATGAATGGATGAACATCGTTTTGATCATGTAGTTGTTTATTACGATTGAATGCAATGATATTAAACCAGTCACACATCATACGCTTCCGCAAAAGACAGGGTGTGACACTGGGCGAAATAAAAAACTGCGCCCAAAATTGTGATAAAGGGAAATGAATTTTAAAAAAATAAGACCATGGTGGTGGAGCCAAGCCTTGAACTTGAGACCTCTATATTATCTTGAGACGGTTTTTCTACTTCACTACCAACACTGTTATGTATTATGAATGAATGCATATATTAAATATATAATTTACTATATATATAAAAGCTTATAAAAACATGGGCCCTTTGAAAATTTGGGTCTCGAGCTCTGGGGCCGGCCCTGTGTTTTACATCAATTGTAAACAGTGGCGGACCCACAATTTTTTTCATGGGGACGGATTGTTTTAAACATCGTTTGGCTATAGCTATAAAATAATTTTTTTGGTCCGTTTCGGGTCGGATAGGATCGGTCTGTTTCATACTAAAAAAGATAATCAAACTATAAAAGTAACCTTATCGTATCTATCTATACTTTCTATAAAAGGAGAAATCCAAGTGACATAAGAAAAGCTGGTGTGTCAGCAGGAGAGCATGTCCAACAAGGCTTTTCTTATGTCATTATTACATCATAAAGCCTAATATTAAAAGACTTTAAAATTCAAAGTTGGCCCACATTCATATTTCAAAGGCCTGCCATCAAACCACTGCCTCAAATCCAGTTCAAAATTATGTTCCCAATTCAAACATCTGTTCCCAGTTCAAAATTCTAGCTCCACGCTTTCATCTCTCCCTCAAATCCAGTTCCCAATTCAAAATTCTGGCTCCACATTCAAAATTCAAATCATATATTCTAATCCTATAAATAAGATATAATTATCTGGCTCCACATTCAAATCTCTCTCGCTGATATCTGCGAGCGTGTCTCTCTCTCTCTCTTTCTCAAATGCATCTTTCTCGTGATTCAGCCGCTGTTCTCCGATTACACTTCTTTGTTTGAATGTTTGATGATTCTGTTTACATGTTATCGTTCTAGTATCATTGTTCCAACATCTTCGTTTCAATGAAGTTTCCCATCACACATCAACCTTTCAATATCGAAGTTGCAGTATAATTGTTGCAACATCGTGAAAGGTTGCATGTGTTACCTTCTTTGATGGGAGAGTTGCAACTTGAACGGACGATATCTATCTTCTATCGTGAAAAGTCAGTTTTGCTACATCAGTTGAGAAGAGACCTTTGCATTTTAGGTTTGTTTCTTATTTTGATTAATTGTTGATGATGTTCAGAGTTTTTATTTACACTGACATTTTAGAATATGTTAAGATGCATGTTTATATTATTAAAATGAACTACTACATAGAAAAATACAAATTTAATGAAATATTTATAAAGTATTACACGCTAGGGTTAACACTTGCTAAGATTTCGTAGACTCTGGCCTTTCTCCATGTGATTTCATGCTCTCTTTTGAATTTCAGGTCAGTTAGCATGTTGCAGATTTTCTGATCCTGTTCTAGAAGTTGTGTCAGAAAATCTTCTGCATTCTTCTGGAACTCTGATGGAGGAGAGTGGAGGACTTCATCGAGCAATGATATGCTGTTCCAGGTTTCGTTGTAATTAGTGTCATTGATTATGTCGACTTTCCTGTTTAGTTCTTGGTCTGTTCTTTGTTCTTTGAATGACCACATCGAGAATTGTGTTTTAACATCGCTGGTGTCTGACCAGTGGTAGAAGCTGAAGTTCGCCATGTAGATTTTTTGTTGGTTTTCTGATTTGGAACAATTTTTGACAGAAAGTGATTTGTAGGACAATTTGTTGATGTTTTGAATCAAAAGTAATCATCGGTCATTTATAGAGTTTAAAAACGCGTCTACATGGTAAATGAAGAGGTTAATTGTAATTGTGACAATTTGCTTTTGTTATTTGAATTTCGATATTGTGTCCCTTGGGTTTCTTGGTATTTAATTTTACAGTTTTTCCATAAGACTTGGGGTTTAAAAAGGTTTTTGCATTAAAAGACTGCTGTTTTGAAATATACATTAATATGTTTATATTAAATGTATACGTTTTGACAATTACAAATTTCAGTATATAAACTCATAGTCACTTCACCTGTTTTTCAGAAAATCTTCCTACGAAGATATAATACTTTCAGGAAAGTCGAGTAATATAGTGTCACACCATGATATTTCCACGTATTACAAGTGGGCCCGGTGGGGAGTATCGTGACGTAGTTGATATCATCATAGTCAAATAATCACAGTTCAATGCACAGCGGAAGTCTAAAGTATTAATAATACAAACTGATTCGAAAGTATAATAAGGTATTACACAACGGTTGTATATGGATCCACAGGCGTATCTTTAAAACAGAAAAAAATAAACACTGTTCAACAGACTTTAGACGTTTAGAACTTTCAAGATTCCTTATTAACGCCCTGAGCTCCCAGCCAATTACGTACAGTACCTGTCACTTAATCTTTTTGGAAAATACGTCAGTTTACACTGGTAAATACAATTAACTGACTCTTTTGAAAACATTTATGAAAATTGATTTAGATGCACAAGGCACAAATATCCTTTATAACTTGGGACAATTATATAAAAATAATCTTGTATACAGATTTATATGTTTGTTATACATTCAGGGCCCGATATAGAAACCGAGTCAAGATTAACAGACACACCACAAGTATAGGCCCACAAGAGAGTGAGATACCGTTTTTCCTACGCAACTGTCAGGTGTATGCCTACACCCCGTGCTTAAGACGTGGCTATTTCTTAATAAATGATGCCAAGGATATCCGGGACATGGTCATTAACCCCCAAAGGCTTTGTTTCAAACAAGACAGATTAAAACGGGTTACCTCAATAACTTAACCACTAATCGACTAAATATTCAGTACCCGACCAAGCGGTATTATTATACTACCGTATCCCAAAACCGTATAACGGAAAATAAGTTAAAAGTATTTACATGAGCTAAAATGTAATTTTATTCTCAGCCGTATATTCAAATCAGCAAGCACAAGTACCTCTACTGGGGCTCTCAATCTGTAATGACGGTTTTATTAACCTATTAGATTCCTAACGGGTCTTATTTAAGTTGTAACTTAAATCGGTTAGTTTTAAGGAAAGGTTTACGGTTCGAAATCGCAAGATTAAGCGAAGACCGGATTAGAATGTGATTTAGACCCGAAAAGTATGAAGACTTGTATAATATGGGTAAACTAAACACATTTTGAATTTTGAAGTGAAAATGATAAGGTTTGACCCGTTTCGGTTAATTTATGCAAACTAGTTACATAAACCGTACAGAACGCGAAAAATGCATAACGGGTAACCAAATGAGTCATGAACAGATTCCCTAAGTTAATATGCTTAAAATGTGTTATGATATCAGTAGGATACCTTCCATTATGCCCAAAACGAATTTAAAATCAATTTAAGCCCCGTAAGGGTATTTTGGTCATTTTAAAGCTTATAAAAGAGGTTAAATAGTAATCTGAGTTTATGGTCTAAAATGATTAGTAAAAATATTTATTTTAGTGAGTTATATGAGTAGGATATTTCATATATGTGAAATTTATCATTTATGACCAAACTATGCACCGTAGGGGCATTTTGGTCATTTCACATAAGCTTTAAGGGTCAAATTTGGAAATCTGAGTTCAAAACTTTTATTTACTGTTAAAGTATAAAAATTGATTCATAACATCAGTAAGTAACAAGCCTTAGGTGCCTAATATAGTTTTAAACCATACTATGCGCCTAAATCGCATAAAAGTCGGTATTTGACGATATCCGGGTTGATTAAAGAAATCTGAGATTTTGACCAGCCTTTATAGTTTAAAATAACTTATTTATTATATAAAATCAGTAGAAAAAGGTTTGATATGTAAAGGATGTGTAAAACTCATTTTATTAGCGAAAAGGACATTATCGTCATTACCGAGCCTATGCAAGAACTCTATGTTATGATCAGTTTAAAAAATTAAATAAAAATTTCCAAAAATCCCTAAATATTATATTACATCAGTGGGTAAAAGGTTTGGTGTCAAAATTTGGGTTTAAATAGGATTTATGTCGAAAATGTCGTTTAATTAATAAAAAGGCCTTCATTTACGATATTGACGCAATTAGTCCCTCTAATGCACAAACTTGCGCATACCATCGTTTAATAGCATCGAAGCCTTATCTAATCCATATTAGTTATTCTTGAGAGTATTATTAAACATCATGATGCTTCGGGTTCGTAAAAAGGTCATTCAGAGGTATAATTAAACATATTGACACTTTTACCCCCTTAAACTTGCAAAGTTGCGCGTATCGTCACTTAAAGGCATAAAAACCTTAGACGGCCAATAATTGGCATTCCCGAGATTATAATCAAATTTCATGAAGCTCCCGGTTTGTTTAAAAGGTCACTCAGAGGTAAGAATTAACATGTTGACGCTTTTAACCCTTCATTGCGCAAACTTTCAATTAATTACGCAAACGGCTACACTCGATCAACAAGTGGCTCATTTGTGAATATGATTACTGAGTAAAGTTATTCAGAGGCTTATGTTAAGTATGTTAACACTTCCAGTCCTTCCATAATCAAAGTTTTTTATTTTTCACAAAATTAGTCCTTGATAGTCAACGATTGACCTTATTAGGGTTTTGTACACGTGTCAACGTATCATTGGACGTGATTTTACGAGATGTTACATCCTCACCCCCTTAAAAGAAATCTCGACCTCGAGATTTGCTCAAACGATGGAAGTACTTTCTGTCTTATAATGGACTTAATCTTCCATAGCATATATGGGGCCTCTCTAGGCACCCAAGATGTCCTTTATAATAGGTACATGTATCCTTTTGGAGCTTCTAATCTTGTCGATCCTCAATCGATGCTGATTCACCACAAACTATAAGTTTTTATTAATCCGCCTATCATTATGTGACAATGCTCTTGACCTATTGTCTAGCCATATCTTTAAATCACAAGTGTGGTACACATTGCGAGCTCCACCAAGCTCCTTAAATAGGTTTTAGCTTATAAGCTACTTGATCTTGATATATTCGATTTCCTCGAATGATTCTATATATCCAAAGCTTAACTAGGCTAATAAATTAGAAATTCAGCACACCTTTCAAGGGTGATACCTTCTGTTGAATCTTATTCCTTAACAAGAACTTAAGAGGTTTGCGACGTTCATTTATTATTGAATTTCCGCCGATTACTGGTAGCCTCCAGATGATCATAAATTTATATGATCTTATCCGTCATTTTCCAGGTAACTTTCAGATCCTGATAATTCGAACTTACCATCTTCTGTCCAACAACAGATTTTTAACATCTCATCAATACAAGGTTTCCAAAGGAGCAGCCTTGATACTTATATATCAACTATTATAGAAAAGCTTATTTAAGGTGAGATGGTTATTCCAACCATTGCTTAAAATTAATCTTAAGGAATAGCTAATCCTTACAGTTAGTCGAACAAATCGACGATCCTGGGCAGCTGATGGCGATTCTTAATTGTTGCCTAAATAGGGTTGCGGTAATCAATGCATAAGCAAAATGAACCGTCTTTCTTAATTAATAATACCGAATTCTCCGAATATTGAATTAGGCTTTATGAACCTTTATCTTAAAACTCACTTAATCAGGGTTTCGATTCTTCCAATAATGATGGTACTAATTGTCATGGAGATTTCACAATAATGCAGCCCTATGTGGGATGTATAACTTAACTCTACTTGCCCTTCAGGAGGTAAACAGGGTAGCCTTTGGAGAAGATAATCAAGACACAAGGAGATTACTGAGATTTTCCAAATCTCAGGCTCCGGTTCATCTATCATTGCCTGTGTCAGATAAGTGATACATTTACTTTACAAATCCATGGATACCTTATTCAGTGACACTTATTTGGACATTTCCCTTCTGGATATCTTCTTTGAATACCATTAGCTGTCTTTAGTACAATATGACCATTATAATATCTCAGTGGTTCCATGTATTAAACCTCCATACTGATCAGGCATGGAAGCAATCTATGGAACATATTAAGATACACCAATCCTCATATGGCGCTTTTATCATACAATCTGGTATTCGCAGTTGATAGAAATCAATGGGATAACAAACTAACATATACCGACGTACTTCATTTGGAGAGAGAGTACTCTTAGAATTTTATGACTCAAGATTTCTGACAGGAACAGAAGAAATGGTTCCTATGATTTCCGTCTGTAAGTTTTACCTTACACTTAATATCTAAGGTTCTTGTGGAAGATTTTAAAAGTTTGCTATACTTACAATTTATGAAGGATTTATTGGTACCCGAATCAAAACAGAACTCTTAGCATTTATACTACTGATGAATGATAAGGAATGTACCTGATGTCATTATTGATATGAACTACCACTGGCATCCATCAGGAGAGTTTAAGCGCTTTCATTCTTAGGCTTTCTATCCTTAGCCGCACTTCCCTTGACAGATTTAGGGCATGTCGTCTTGATGTGGCCTTTCGCGTTACAGCCGAAACAGACTGCATCTTTTATGTCCTTGCAATCCAACGTTTTATGCTCACTTGATTTGCAGATCCCACAAGCCCTAGGCTGCGATTGGGATTTTGATTCGAACCTGCACCTCCCTAGATGGCGCTTCTTGCAGGTCTTGCATACAGATTTCTTATTGGACTCTTGCTTACCCTTTTTCTTAGAACTCTGGGAGTTATCTTTCTTCCTTTTCCTTTTTAGTTCATCCTTTGCATTCGAGGCATGAACAAGATCCTTCTCGTGAGTAAGGAAGTGTGGTTTTAAATGGGATTTAGAGCAAGTAGCATTGGGCTCTTTGAACTTTTTCACGACCTTCCTCACAGCTTTTCCAACAGTTGCGTCTATCATAGCTTGGAGAACATCTTTGTTAATTTTGAGGTTCACAATTGTAGCATCATTAGCATGTGTCACATCATCAATGACGCGATCGACGGTTGTCTTATCCGAGTTTGTCATACTCGAGACTTGGTCCCTGTTATGATGTTATCATTTTGTACTGCCTCCTGGGTGTTCATCTGGAAGACTCACGTGTTTGTTTTCTTGGCTTCTTCAGGCTTCTTTTGATTCTTAGGGCAGTTAGTCTTGATATGCCCCTTCTCGTTGCAACCATAACAGGTTGCATCTTTCAACTTCTTGCAATCCAAGGTTTTATGTTCCTTAGACTTGCAGATCCCACAAGGTAGAGGCTGAGATTCAAATCTGCATTTCTCGAGGTGGTATTTCCTACAGGTTTTGCACCTGGTCTTTTCACCCGACTGCTGGTTGTCCTTCTTAAACCCGGAACTCTTCTTATGATCAGAGTTCCCCTTTTTCTTCTTATCGGAGCGATGAGAATTCTCATCCCCCCTTTTACGCTTCCCATCATCAGAAGCTTTGGCAGCCTTGTTTCTGACCACATCAAGTGTGAGAGATAGTGACAGATCTGCCGCTGACCTGAACATAGTAGGTCTCGATGCTTTCACACTTGCCTTGATTTCTGGGGCTAGACCCCTAATAAAATGAGCTATACGCTTCGGTTCCGGTGTGATCAAGTAAGGAACCAATCGAGACATGGTATTGAAACTTGTAAGATATGCCTGACAATCTAAATTCTTTATGACCAATGTCAAGAAATCAGTCTCGATTTTCTCAACTTCATGTTGAGGACATAAATTTTCTTTGATAAGAGCAACAAACTGATCCCAAGTCAAGTTGTACAACGGGATCTTCCCTGTAGCTTGGATTAGTGACCTCCACCAAGCTAGAGCTTCTCCATTAAAAGATTGTGAAACAAACTTCACAATGTCTTGCTCTGCACATCCACTAATATCAACAATGGTGTCCATCTCATCGAGCCACGTCATGCAATCGATGGCTCCCTTTTCTCCTGTGAAGTCTCTGGGCTTGCAGGAGACAAAATATTTATATGAACAGGTTTTAACACGTGGCTCTTGATTAAGCACAACCTGTCCAGACGGAACACTCCTCTGATTCGATGAGTAATGAGAATCGTCCTTATGAGATACATGCGTTTGGGAAGGTGGTTTTGTATGAGGTACAGACTGGGTCTTGGTGCGTGTACCACTTGATTCATTATACTGTCTGTCAAGAGCTCGAGTAACGGCATTATCTATTAATGCCTGCAGTTCTGCTCCAGCTATATTAACTCTGGTAGTATCATTATTCTCCCTCGGGTGGCTGTTAACCTCATATGACCCAGCCATGTAGCTTGATTGCTACATAAATATTGCCAATGATTTATTCAGAAGTCTATTATGGAATTGTCATTTATGGCAATTCATTAACCATGGAAATTTTAAGCCATATTGGTTAATTTAATTTGTTTAAATTTTTATTATATTTTATCCCAGTTATAAACTATTAAGGATATTGAAATGGCAAAAAGGCCTTGTCATGAGGACAGTTTTGAATTTATAAGCCATGACCTTATAGGATCGAGGCATTAAGGTTTGAACACAGTTCATTACCTTTCTTGACAGAGAGTCAAAGACTACAACTGTCTTTTGTCTTTTAGGACAATAGATATAGCCCGTAGGCATTTCATCACTAAGGGATGTTTATGATATGATCATCTTATCTGATGATTTGAGCCATGATTTCGAAATCATTAGGCTAGATAAGAAATTGGAAGAATCCAATATAAGGATGACTTGTGTGATTTTATCGAATCACATTTTCCAGGAGTGCTAACATGTTTTCAGATGTTAACAAGGGTTTAAATCTTAAAAGGGTTTTACCATCTAGGCCATGTGTAAATGACATATAGGCTAGGTTATACCTTCAAGATTTTCTTTCAATATTCAAAGGCAGATCAATTACAAAAGGAATGATATTTTGATTTATTTTATATGTTATATTCATACATATAAGGACAAATGAAACTTTAAATTATAATATTAAATGGAAAAAGTACATAGATGCCCTAAACGAGACTTTTTAAACAAGAAATTTGTCCACATAGGGACTAAAAGATAAATATGTCCTTATAAGGACTAATAAAGAAATGAAATGCAACAAAAAGAGTTTCTTCTTCACTTTATTTCTGGAAATTTTCTCCTTGGTTCTCTGTGTGCGGTACGAATACTGAAGGTTTTGGTATGTAGTCGAAATCTTATATTTTAGGAATCTTTGCAAAAGTGGAATCCAAGGATTCTATGGTTAATGAATAATACGAATTATGAATAAGGTCAGGACAGGTATAATCCAAGTTTGGGATTCCAAGACATGGAGGTAAGAAATATGAGTCCTTTGGGTCCATAGGTATTATCTTTGGAGCGGGAGCTTCAGGGACAACTGGTATGAACTCCTCCGATGTTGGCTTCTCATTTGAAGTTTCAAAAGTCTTGGGTATAGAAATTGAAATATGGTTAATGGGTTCAAAAGGTCCTTTCTCCATACTGGTCGTATGCTAATTCGAGCTGTAGTACGAAGCTTTACATTCTTAAACTTCGGATTTGGAGAGCCTCCACCAATGGCAGCTTTGCTCGGCGACATGTTCCTGAAGTACACAAATATCAAAAACAATGTATGCATATAACAGGGATGAGATCATTCCTAGTTCATGTCTAGACTCGGAAGTCAAGGAATGTGCTACCGTGTCATTGAGATTAAACACAAAAGGCTAGTGTTTAATTCACTCAATGTTGGCTCTGATACCAACCTGTCACACCCCGATATTTCCACGTATTACCGGTGGGCCCGGTGGGGAGTATCGTGACGTAGTTGATATCATCATAGTCAAATAATCACAGTTCAATGCACAGCGGAAGTCTAAAGTATTAATAATACAAACTGATTCGAAAGTATAATAAGGTATTACACAACGGTTGTATATGGATCCACAGGCGGATCTTTAAAACAGAAAAAAATAAACACTGTTCAACAGACTTTAGACGTTTAGAACTTGCAAGATTCCTTATTAACGCCCTAAGCTCCCAGCCAATTACGTACAGTACCTGTCACTTAATCTTTTTGGAAAATACGTCAGTTTACACTGGTAAATACAATTAACTGACTCTTTTGAAAACATTTACGAAAATTGATTTAAATGCACAAGGCACAAATATCCTTTATAACTTGGGACAATTATATAAAAATAATCTTGTACACAGATTTATATGTTTGTTATACATTCAGGGCCCGATATAGAAACCGAGTCAAGATTAACAGACACACCACAAGTATAGGCCCACAAGAGAGTGAGATACCATTTTTCCTACGCAACTGTCAGGTGTATGCCTATACACCGTGCTTAAGACGTGGCCATTTCTTAATAAATGATGCCAAGGATATCCGGGACATGGTCATTAACCCCCAAAGGCTTTGTTTCAAATAAGACAGATTAAAACGGGTTACCTCAATAACTTAACCACTAATCGATTAAATATTCAATACCCGACCAAGCGGTATTATTATAATACCGTATCCCAAGCCCGTATAACGAAAAATAAGTTAAAAGTATTTACCTGAGCTAAAATGTAATTTTATTCTCAGCCGTATATTCAAATCAGCAAGCACAAGTACCTCTACTGGGGCTCTCAATCTGGAACGACGGTTTTATTAACCTATTAGATTCCTAACGGGTCTTATTTAAGTTGTAACTTAAACCGGTTAGTTTTAAGGAAAGGTTTACGGTTCGAAATCGCAAGATTAAGCGAAGACCGGATTAGAATGTGATTTAGACCCGACAAGTATGGAGACTTGTATAATATGGGTAAACTAAACACATTCTGAATTTTGAAGTGAAAATGATAAGGTTTGACCCGTTTCGGTTAATTTATGCAAACTAGTTACATAAACCGTATCGAACGCGAAAAATGCATAACGGGTAACCAAATGAGTCATGAACAGGTTCCCTAAGTTAATATGCTTAAAAGGTGTTATGATATCAGTAGGATACCTTCCATTATGCCTAAAACGAATTTAAAATCAATTTAAGCCCCGTAAGGGTATTTTGGTCATTTTAAAGCTTATAAAAGAGGTTAAATAGTAATCTGAGTTTATGGTCTAAAATGATCAGTAAAAATATTTATTTTAGTGAGTTATATCAGTAGGATATTGAATATATGTGAAATTTATCATTTATGACCAAACTATGCACCGTAGGGGCATTTTGGTCATTTCACATAAGTTTTAAGGGTCAAATTTTGAAATCTATGTTCAAAAATTTTATTTACTATTAAAGTATAAAAATTGATTCATAACATCAGTAGGTAACAAGCCTTAGGTGCCTAATATGGTTTTAAACCATACTATGCGCCTAAATCGCATAAAAATCGGTATTTGACAATATCCGGGTTGATTAAAGAAATCTGAGATTTTAACCATCCTTTACAGTTTAAAATAACTTATTTATTATATAAAATCAGTAGAAAAATGTTTGATATGTAAAGGATGTGTAAAACTCATTTTATTAGCGAAAAGGGCATTATCGTTAATTACCGAGCCTATGCAAGAACTCTATGTTATGATCAGTTTAAAAAATCAAATAAAAATTTCCAAAAATACCTAAGTATTATATTACATCAGTGGGTAAAAGGTTTGGTGTCAAAATTTGGGTTTAAATAGGGTTTATGTCGAAAATGTCGTTTAATTAATAAAAAGGCCTTCATTTACGATATTGAGCATAACTCCTAATTTGGACCACGAACTGATGTCAAATTTTCAGGACGTGCTTATAAATCAGTAATAAAGGTTTTTGTTTTCTCATATTTTCAAAAATCTCGTTTTAATAACAAAAGGGCATAATGGTCAACTTTTAAGCATTTAACGGAAATATGCAATGAACTAGGATTTCTAAGGAACCATGTTGTATAACCTCAGAGGGTTATACAAACACATAACGTGGTTCTAAAGGAACCCTAAGGCATAACTAAACTAAGCTAAATCAGGTCAGAACTGAAAGTCAAAGCAAAAGTCAACTTTTGCGACTTTCGGTTGCGAACCGAGCCTAAACTCAGAATTGTCGGGTTAAACATGCCTAGACATGTTCAATTAATATTAACCAAGTTATTAGAGTGACAAAACTGATTTTATTGCCTTTACATCATTAGTTATGAATTTTATTTAAAAACCGACTCATTTGACATTTATTTCAATTACTTTGACCCGACAATTAACTAAGCAAACATGGTAATTAGGAGGTGTCCTTTTGAGGGTTTAATACCTACATAATTACGATCACGTAGCCATGTTCGTTGCAAACAATGGCTTGACCGTTTAAAAGTCAAAGCATTTATCACAACGCTTGACTTTTCGGCTTTCTAAACCAAATAAAAAATAGCTAGCCATAAGAGGGCACTTACAAGGGGTCCAAGCAAGGATGAATTTGATCTAGAATACTCAGGTATGAAGCATAAAGCTTCAACTTAGTGCAATTTAGATCAAGTGTGAGAAATGAGAGCAAAACTAGTGGGTATTTATAGGATTTCAAGAACCGTTAGGATCATTCCTCGATAATTGAGCTTCGATCTGGACCTTACACATAAGGCACATGGTTTTGGAATACTAGGGGTGTCCAAAACCATCACACGGTATTGAGAAAAGTTACACTTAGGCCCCTGAAATTCAACCCGGGTGCAAAAATGAAGTTTCTGCCTAGATGAGGCCGTGGCGTCTCACCACGGAAAAACCCTATAGTGGTGGCGCAGCGCCACCACCTACCAGGGACCAGAAACTTTTCTAAAATGTCAGGTTTGGTCCCTGCAACACCTTTGAGCCATTTTCGATGCGTTTAAACCCCGTTAATCCCATTTCAAGGCTCTAAAATGAAGTTAAAGTATAGGGAACATGAAATATGCTCAAAAACATCTCAGATATCGGTTCGTTTGGCCGTACGGTTGCGTTGTTCGGTTAATTACTACGAAACACGAACGGATGCGAAAAACGATTCAAATTACACGACTAATGGAATTTTATCATGCCAATCACTAAAACAAAATATTTTAATGATTACATAAATTTTTGGATGTCCGGATATATTCAGAACGTAAGATATGCGCGAAAATGCAAACTTATGCACTTTTTGACGCTTTTAGTCCCTGTTGATCAAATAAGTTTATTTTTGCGCACCAAACACCTCTAAGCCTATTTCTAGGATATGTAAAGGATATTTAGGGCATGTTAAACTTATGATCATATTCCGGAAGGTTCGATACCATACGAATCGGCAGACTTTTGCAGTTTGACGCAATTAGTCCCTCTAATGCACAAACTTGCGCATACCATCGTTTAATAGCATCGAAGCCTTATCTAATCCATATTAGGCATTCTTAAGAGTATTATTAAACATCACGATGCTTTGGGTTTGTAAAAAGGTCATTCAGAGGTATAATTAAACATATTGACACTTTTACCCCCTAAAACTTGCAAAGTTGCGCGTATCGTCACTTAAAGGCATAGAAACCTTAGACGGCCAATAATTGGCATTCCCGAGAGTATAATCAAATTTCATGAAGCTCCCGGTTTGTTTAAAAGGTCACTCAGAGGTAAGAATTACCATGTTGACGCTTTTAACCCTTCATCGCGCAAACTTTCAATTAATTACGCAAACGGCTACACTCGATCAACAAGTGGCTCATTTGTGAATATGATTACCGTGTAACGTTATTCAGAGGCTTATGTTAAGTATGTTAACACTTCCAGTCCTTCCATAATCAAAGTTTTTTATTTTTCACAAAATTAGTCCTTCATAGTCAACGATTAACCTTATTAGGGTTGTGTACACGTGTCAACGTATCATTGGACGTGATTTTACGAGGTGTTACATATAGTTTATTCAAATGGCGTCATTCACAAATGCAAAATCAGATGATTTAAAGCAGCGTTTTGTCAGGCAAATCGAGGAACAGGTGTATGAAGATAGGGCTACTCTTCAAGAGCTGAAGAGATGTTTTGATGGATTGCAAGTTGGCATGTTCACTAGAGAGCAGGTTTCCAGGGATCTTATGCTGATTTCTTCAACTTCCGTTCGTGAGCTTTGTGTTGTCAGTAATACAGACTGCGGTGATAGAGACGTGGAATTCATGACGATGCTGAAGGATATACATTGAGAGGTTCAGCAATCGATGGAGTTGAAGCTAAAGTTTCTTAATTCTTGTTGTTATTGTTAGATTTGAACTTTAATGTTGTTCAGTATGTGATGTAATTGTTGGAATTTTAATGTCATGAATAAATTTTAATCTTATGAATCTATATTGCATTTTAGTTTTACTTATTTAGTGTTTGAGTTTGATTTAGATTATGTTGATGTTTAATTGTGTCTGAACATCTGTTTGGTAAGTCAACAGAGGTCAATATTTGGAGTTTTCAAAGGTCTGTTGTTGTTAAAGTTTCGTAAAAGAGAACATCTACTGATGATGAAACAATTGTGTATGATATCGACTGTTTGATTTACCACTGTTGACTAAATGAATAAATTTTAATAGTATTAATCTTTGTTGTTGCATCTTCATTTTAATTATTTCAGTCATTCCTAAGTATTATTTTATAATTTTGTTTATCAGTCATTCCTAAGTTTTAATAGTATTAATCTGCGTTTTAGTTTTACTTATTTAGTGTTTGAGTTTGATTTAGATTATGTTGATGTTTAATTGTGTCTGAACATCTGTTTGGTAAGTCAACAGAGGTCAATATTTGGAGTTTTCAAAGGTCTGTTGTAGTTAAAGTTTCGTAAAAGAGAACATCTGCTGATGATGAAACAACTGTGTATGCTATCGACTGTTTGATTTACCACTGTTGACTAAATGAATAAATTTTAATAGTATCAATCTTTGTTGTTGCATCTTCATTTTAATTATTTCAGTCATTCCTATTGGTTAACAGATGTTAACGAACAACAGATGATATTCAATCTTAAAATGCTTAACAGAGGAGTTGATACTAACAGTGGTTGGGCTAATGATGAATAAGTATTATTATATAAGGTCTGCTATAAGTATTATTATATAATTTTATATGTCAATAACAGTTTTTTGGAAGAATTTACGGTATATTTTGCTGTTATAAAAGGTGTGTTGTAGCTAAAGTCTGACAAAAGAGAGCATATGTTGTTATAAAAGGTCTGTTTTCAATCTTAAAATGTTTAACAGATGATTTGATAGTAACAGTGGTTGGGCTAATAGCAGATGTTAGACTTATGACTGTTGAGTTACACCGATTGAAAACAACTGGTTTTGAAACTTATCCTTGCCTAAAAATACATCCACTGCTAAATGGTATCGTCTGTTGTCATAATTTCTGTTTATCCTAATGACTGTTGATTTACTATATTGCTGACTGTCATCCATTATGACAACAGAGGTTCTGAAGTGGACAGGTGTTAGCTAAAAATAAAACAACTGCTGAAAGTTATCATCTGTTCTCATAACTTCTGTTTATCTAACGACTGTTTGACTCACACTGTTCCCAACGACCAACAGAGGTTATGTGTAAATATGTGTTATGCAAGGTTTTCAATGTAAATGTAAATAACAAATTCAATAAGGGGTGTATGTGTAAATATTTTTCATCTGTTGAAAAATATGGGAAAACGAAAATACAACTGTCATTATTTTTTAGCATCATTACACATCAAACATCTATCATCTGACTTCTTTCAAAAAAAATCTTCTTCCCAGTCATTTTCTAGGGTTTCAACTTTCTTATTTTCCGTCTTCTACACTTCAATTACTGGAGGTTTTATTGTTTTTTCTTTAGCAACTGGTATGTACATTCATATTGTAATGAACTTTATATTGTTTAACCGATTTTAATTTAAATCCTATCTTGCTACAAATATGATTTTAAACGTTTATTGCTATATATTCAAGAAGGGTTTAGTTAGGTGTTTGAATCATTTGTTGAGAACATAATAAAATAGTAAAAAATTTAACTCATACTCTGTTTCTATGATTAATTTCGGTAGATACTCTGTTAATACAAAAAGTTAATGTTCATCTTCGAAGCCAACTTTTTAATTTCAATCTTTTAACATCTTTACTGATTCAGGTTTTATCATGTATACTACATTTGTCAAGTTTCTTGATAACCCAGAATCTTTGAAACTGGTATGACATGTTTTTATATACATAATTTATTTTTATTGAGATATATATTTAACAGTTGTTATGGTTTATATTTTCTTACACTACTTAAAAATTATATACAGGATGTACCTATATCCTTTGCTAATCAAAAGTGGGGAGATTGTTGGCAAAAAAATAAGTTGCGAATCTATCATGAGTCTGGTAAAAAATGGGTTATGAGGGTCAGAACAGAAAATTCAACACCAATAATAACTGACGGTTGGGACAATGTTGTTAAAGATCTCAATATGCCGAGGGATACTTTGTTGGTTTTCAAAGCGTTAGGTGATTTTGGGCTTGAACTTTCATGTTTTGTTGATGGGATGTGTGGTGAATCTTATTTCACGTTTAATCGTTATGCAAGATTTGGTTTTACAGTATGACTATTGATCTTAACTTCAATCCTTTTGCATCTTAAACGTGTCAACACTTATTCTCATAAGTTACATACTTCACGTATAGTATTCATTATTTTTAATTTTATGCAGGTAATCGAAGACTGCTTCATTAAATAATTTTACGTAAACAGCCCACCAAGTGGCAAATTTCAAATCTGTTATAAGGGTTCCTATTGGAATGTTGAGGTGTCTAAGGTTGATACAAACTTTATATTTACTAGAGGATGGCCTGAAATGTGCAAAGATGTTGGGATACTTGAGGATGATTTGCTTGTGTTTAGCAGAATTGATGATGTTGTTTTTGAGGTAGTAGTTTATAGAGATGAGACTGAGATTTGCTTTTCAAAGAAACCTGAATCTGACGATGATAGTGTACTTGAGATATCGAAGGCTGATTATGTTGAGAATGCATTCAAGGTACGTATGTATTTAGCATTAGCAGTAAAAGTTTTAATTATTTTAGCATTATATTAATTATTTCATTAATGTTGATCAGGACATCTATGAGGATGAAGAAGTTGTGTCTGTAGGTGAAGGAAGAACCATTACTCAGGTACTTACTAAATTATTAAAATTATTTATATTTATTTTTAATTTAACACATATAAGAATTTAATGTTTTTACAACTATTAGTAATGCTGTTTACTGATGTTACATTTATCCAATAATGTATTATTTAGAAGAAGTTACCAACCAATGCCGAATGCACGTCGAAGAGACGCATGTCTTCACGATTGAATAAAATACAAGATGTAAGTTTACCATCTTAAAGATTGTTATATTACTATGGTTATTAAAGTTACTCTATGACAACAGGTTAAGAAAAAAGGTAAAGTTACTTCTGAGAGGAAGGAGACGGTCAAGAATATGACTAAGGGAAATGCTGACTTAGCTGTCGACACAAGTGATCATATTGGATGTTCTTCATCTGCTCACAAAGTTAAGGTATCTATACTCGCCACTTAATTAGTATACCTTATATAAACTTTTTTTTGTGCATATATTCAACATTCCTTTAATTTACATGTATATGTTTACTTTTTCATCAAGGGGAAGAGAGCCGCCAACGTTCAGAAAAAGCTTAACTGTAGAAATAAGATTATGAAGACTGCAAAAAAACATTCTGGATATCTTCTCGACCCTGAGTTCTTTCATTTTGATCACAAAGGAGACTACAGGCTGGTATACCATTTTTTATAACAAACTAATGATTTATGTTTATTTGTCTGACTATTATTTTTTTCAACACAATACATGTAGCGTCTTCCTGTTGAAGTTGCCAGACGAGCAGGTCTTTCGGTTGATCTTCATCCTTTGAAAGTTCAAAACATGGTTGGAGTTGTGGAGGTTTATGATGTTAAGTCGTAGTTAAATGAATTGAAGCCAGGTTATGCGTTGGACGGTTGGTGAAAGTTTATGACTGAGAATAACTTGAGGTTTGGTGATATGTTGCACTTCACATATGTGTCTTCGCAACAGAAGATCGTATTAAATCAAGTTACCTCACTTTAACAACGACATTTAAGTATGTTCTAATATCAGATATTATAACTATGAATTTTTTTATGGCGATGTTGTATGTTTTTTTTTTAATTATTAACTTGATGTTTTGTTGCTATGTATAGCTAACATGATAAAACACTGTTATTAGCTCTTTATGTTTTATATATAGATGATATCATGCTTATTTTTGCTAATAGTAACTGCAATTAGTAGAAACTTGGTTTATTAATCGCAAATGTGACATTCTTCTGCATTTATGGGTTTATGAATTTAGAATAATGGATGGATATGTATGACTGTATTTGCCATGATGATGTTGTGTTTCATGTTGTAAAAACCAGGGAATTGTCAGATAATAGATTTCTTTGCCCGATTAGATTATGTGTTAAATTATAGTTCTTTAAGTCATTGTTTCGTTTTCTTGAATTTTATGTAATTTTGTAAAGAAGTACAATAACAAACAGTGATTTGAACCCATATTTGCCTTTTGGTCAATAGTTAATGGAAACCCATGTTAGGTTCAACAGTGCTTTGAAGAGGAAAACAGTGTGAGAAGACAGTAGATCTGATTAAGTTAAACATCTGTTCAGACTTAAACAGATGTTTGGCCTTTTATATCAGAGGTTTGGACTTAAATAGTTGTTTGACCTTAAACAGATTTTTGGCCATAAACAGATGTTTCAGCTTAAACATATGTTTTGCCTTAAACATATGTTTAGCCTTAAACAGATGTTTAGCCTTCTATATAAGATATTTGGACTTAAATAGATGTTTTACCTTAAACAGATGTTTGGCCATAAACAGATGTTTGGATTTAAATTAAACATATGTTTAAGGTCAACATCTGTTTGACTATTTGTCAACATCTGATTGACTTTTGGTCAACATCTGTTTGAATTTTGGTCAACATCTCATTTAGTATTCAACAGAACTTTGAATAACTCAACATCTGTTTAATTCGTTGTTTCGTTTTCTTAAATTCTATGTAATTTTGTAAAGTAGTACAAAAACAAACATTTTTACAAAATCCCAAATCACCCTATCATTTAAGTTCATTGAAGTAAAAGTGAAAATGATGTTATTTATATGGTCCTGTTATGCTTTTGTTTGACCTCTAATATGGGTTCATGATCTAATCCGGTGATTTAAAGACATTGTTGTTGAATCGAATGAGATGCATGATGTAATGTGGTCCTATTAATAACAAATAGTAATTAATATAATAAGTTTCCCGAGCCCGGGAAACAATCTCGGGTAATAACTTAGCTAAATAATATTTTATAAGGAGCATTGAATAAACCTATTGATCATTAATTTATATCAATTTTGTAAGTCTGCAGTAATTATTTTTTTACTCTCTGTCAATATGTGTTATGCATGGTTTTCTAAGAAACGACCCGTGTTTGCACACGGGCCTTACCGCTAGTACTATATAATAAAAGAAATCTATTGAGGGACACGTGTCATTCATTTGAGACATCTACTTTTAGTTTTTCAGCCTTAATATATATGTTTTAATAATTAAATAATAATTATAATGATGAAACTTCTTTTATAAATATCATATATTTCAAGTCCATATTTATCTATCTATATATTTATATATCTTTTAAATATAAATACCCAATGCTATTCACATAAAAAAAAAAGCGTAAGTAACTAAGGAATTAAAAACTTAAAATAATCAAATTTTCATAACTTCAAACCTAATTTTAGGATATTTTCAACTCATCTAAAATTTATCAATAACTTTTTATGTAGGTAATTTTTAAACTTCTAGGGGTACATAAAAGAAAGCGTAAGTAACTAAGGAATTAAAAAATTAAAATAATCAAATTTTCATAACTTCAAACCTAATTTTCGGATATTTTCAACTCATCTAAAATTTATCAATAACTTTTTATGTAGGTATTTTTAAACTTCTAGGGGTTTTAAAATCTTATATTGTCAATTTTTCCCCTTAGTTATTGGTAAATTTTAGCTACTACATATTATTTAGTTTAATACTTAATTATAGATAATTATTATTTAGTGTATATAATGATATGTATAATATTCACTTTTTAATAAAATAATACCAAATAAAATTACAAATATAAAATCAATGATTTTACTAATATACTATGGTAAAAGTTATAAGTTTATTAGAGATAATTAAATCATCGAAAAGAATAAGAGTAAATTTGTATATTATAAATAAAAAGTAGGTGTCTATAAAAAAGAAGTAATAATTTGGGTAAAAGGAAACTAAAATTGTAGCTGTTATATGACACCTTAGGTAATATAAACAATGTATACCGAGTATATCCATTAGTTTTTTTTAAATATAATTTTCCTATTATTTGGTATGTAAGATCATATGTATTCAATCCGTGTAATACACGAGGGTTTTTAAATTAACTTTTTTTTTCATTATTTGGTAAACAATATTATATTTATTATACACGTGATTTAAAAATACAATTTTTTTATTATTTGGTATATAAAATTACATTTAATGAACCCGTACAATACATATGGTTCTTATAGATGTAACTTTTTATTATTTAACATATAAAATTACATTTATTCAACTCGTGCAATAAATGAGGTTTTTAAAGGTATTTTGTTTTATTATTTACTATATAAAATTCATTTATTCAACCCGTGTAACACACGGGGTTATAACCTAGTATGTTGATAAATAAATGGTCAATTATTCGTAAATTTATTTGTTAGAGAAAACTTGAACTTTAAATTGAGAGTGTCCTTTCTTAAGTAAGTTTTATTAGTTCGCACCAAACACAAACTCGATAATCATCAAATGGTGTACATAGGCTGGATCATCAACAACGAACACTTGATAGGAATTTTTTAATAACATATTTTTTTGGTGTAAGAGATGAATAAATCGGATACCATAAAGCAATGAGTCCATATTTTCTTATTAGCAAGATTCCTGTGCAATGTAGTATTCTTGAAACTTGAAATATTAAAGATATTGAAGTTTAAAATCACAGGGGCCTAATGTGACAATTTTCAAAACAACCACCCACCTCCATCCTTCTTCTTCGTGACCTTGACACCTGCAAACCCAAAAAATTCGGCTAAAATTCCGGCAAACCCATAAAATCCGGCAAACTCAAACCCCAAAATTCCATCTCTCTCTCTTTAAGCCACATGTTCTTATCTGATTGGCCAAAGATTTGCCATTTTGGCGTGTTTCAAAAAACGACAACCTCCTTTTTTTTTGCGAATAACGCCACAAAACGCCGAGGGGGCGGCACCCGGGCGTGTTTGGGCAGTTTTTTTTTTTTTGACAAAAAACGTCCGATTACGGGTGGTCTTAGTAAAACATTTAACATAATAGAAACAACTTATAACTATCACTTGGTACATGACCATCATGCTAGAATTGTTAAAAAGGATCGTTTCATGGTTTGGCAGGTTGATTTATGACACAAAGCTTTAAGTTTTACATAAATACAAAAATCGTATGACTTATAAACCCGAACACAACACATGGATTTGTAGGTTAACACAAACTCGACATATTTAACATAAAATAACATGTATTTTATATGTATTTATATATTTGCATATAATACTTTAAATATATTAGTTAACATATTTTTAAGCAATTATTTTAAAATATATCTATTTATTTTTGAACTAATAACTTTTAACATGAAAACAATCCAAATAGTTTAAGTTGTTACATAAAACACACTTTAAATATATAAATAAACAAACGGGTTAAAACATGTCAACCCGCAAGATTGACACAAACACGGCCCATTTCAGTAAACGTGTTTGAAGGTTTGATCTAAAAATGATATGATCATGTTTAGACTAAACCCAAACCTACAACTTTAATGTTAAATTTGTATTGTGTTTTCGTATCATGTCATAAGTTCACACCTTCACTCCACGTTATGCACGAAACCCAACAAAAGGTAAAAATACATGTGAATTCCATGTTTGAATGACATACACCCAACAAATTTGGTAAAGATACTTATCTTAGGCATGTGATAAGCCCGATCCCATCTAGCAACAAGATCGGATATGTTTGTGCTACTTTATGTGTTTTATGTTTGTCCTACCAATACTAAAGACTTACATCGTATGAGATAGTGTGTAGTTTTATGTTATACAATATACAATATATATTACAAGACTATTATAACAGTGATATTGGATTTAAATAACCCTAACTTTCTTCAATTGATCGATAGCACTCCCAATTTTCGATTTGACCACACAACTTTCAACTTTCAATAAATTGGCTAATAGCACTCCCAAACTAATTAAACCCTAACCCGGTTTGCTAATATCAGCTGCCACGTCACCAAACCAGTGCCACATCATAAAAAAAAGCCAAGTCAGACGTCATGTCATCAAAAAATTCCACTTAAGATGCCACGTCACCACACAAGTGTCACATAAAAAAAAAGTAATTGGGTTAGAGTTCAGTTAGTTTAGGAGTGCTATCGGCCAATAAGTTGAAAGTTGAAAGTGATGCGGTACAAATCGAAAGTTGGGAGTGCTATCAGCCAATTTATGAAAATTAAGATTATTTTAATCAAATATCCCATTATAATACATGTGAGACAAGGTAAGACCTTGAAAGTGAGACAAACACATCTTGATTCCTAAGGCTACAAGGTGTGGTATAAAGACCTTTGGGGCTTTATCACGCCACCTCAGCGCCACGTCACATAAGGGGCTTTAAAGCCCATTCCTTTAACTTGCATGCAATGGTTTAAAGCCTCTTTAAAGCCCCCTATTAAACAAAATACAAAAAAAAAAAAAAGATTTGATTGGTTGAAAATAATGGGTCTCACCTTCTTTCCCCTTTAGCATGCTAACGGACATGGAGTAGCGCCCCCTTGTTAACAAGCAGGGGATGGAGGAGGGCGCTATAGGGCGCCAAAAATGGTGATGTGGCGGGGTGGCGCTAGGCCACACCCCCTGGCCTAATAATCAATCTAAATAAGTATCAAGTTAATATTTTACGTTTCTTATATATTTTCTCTTTTCTTATGATTTTTTTGATTTTGTCATGTGTCTCAATACATTTTCTTAGATTTATTTATTAGAGAAAAACTCATTTTTCTTTCTAGAAAGAAATACGAAGTGACCCTTTGATATACTTGGAATAATAAATCAACACATAAAGACTTTTTCATGATTTTAGCAGCAATTATGGGATGACTATATACCAAAATTGTACCTTTGTTCGCTTGACAAGAAACCTTATTACGAAGTGACAAAAAAAAAGTAATTCCAACCAATAATTTCGACTTTTTTTAACATATCAATCGTGTGAATCAATGGTTTATTTCATCATCATACTTTGGCAACAATGTACTTGATAAAGTATAACAAGGTTGTCCCACACGAGTGTATACTTCGCTCGCTCGCTCTCTCATTAGAATCTCTAATAAGACAACATGTTACGCGATATGACCACAAGGGGATAGATTAAGACATATAGCAAACTACTACTTTTGAAGAATTAATAATTCAGTTGGGACAAATTGTAAACAAGTACAATAAAACACATGGTACATATCCTATGACGTACCTCTCGAACAACCAAAAGCGGTCTATATACAAGTTTGTTTGGGTTTATCTCGTATAGTGGCGTGAACCCAAGACTAAAGAATAGATAGAAACCAGAACCGGAGGGACGTATTGAAACATTAGGGACCTCATAGATCGGGACATCGAGGGCCATAACTTGGAGGGATGATTGATCACAAGATACTTTAGTATTCGAGCTTGTTTTTATTAAAACAACTAGTTTTTGAAAGTTTGAAACTAGTTTATAGATTAGTCAAGTGAGTATTTAGTTTTGTATATACTAAATCCGGGAAAGTTTTGGTCATATGGGGAATATTACGTTTAAATACTTAGAAAAATGCAAAAGTATTCTTAGTTACAAGTTATGAAATAGTTACAGTTATGAAAAAATTAACGAATAGACATTAAAAAAAATTAAAGCGTCATGTATATGTTTTGATCAAAATCCGTACATAACATATTTTGGTAGTCTATAAAATGATATTGATTTTAATAAATAAAAATAACTAATAAAGTTAAATAATCTTCTCATACGTTATCTCATCTTGGGCAACACATGGACACATTATTTTACATGACTCCGGATTGAGTATGGGGATGGGATGGTTGCTTATAGGACATGCTCGATTCCTAAAAAAACAGAGCCGTTAAGCCTCACCACATTCCGATGTGAGAATATAGCGATAGGAATAACATCTTACCTCATTTCCCTTCGATTCTCATGTGCGATACGTGATCCCCTGTGGGGTAGTCTCTTTCTCGTTAGTTATGTGGTGGTTACCGGTTAGTTAGTTTAGTTAGGGGGTGTTTGTTTTTTGTCAAAAGTACTTCAGAACCTCTTATGTCTGCCCCACGCAGACCACGCGCAGACGTTTAAGTCTGCAGCGTATTTGTTTTTTGGAAGAGCTTTCATTAAAAAAGATCTTCCCCATCCCTTCCTCAAACAGACCTGGCCTCACATCTTCTAGCCTCTTCAAGCTCTCATCTCCCTCTCTTTCAAAACACAAACTCCAAACCCTAGTTTTCTCCACTCCACCTCCAGCCGACCTCCACGTCCAGCCGCACTCCACCTCCAGCCGACCTCCACCTCCGCCGACCTCCACCTCCAGCCGACCTTCACAGGTAAGATTGTGGTGTATAGCAGAGATATTCATATTCTGAGCTGCTCGATCTTGATTTTCCTGGCCTACAGTGCTACTCGATCTTCTTGATTTTTATGTTAATTTTCAGAAAGTGATGCTAGTTTTCAGATTGTGGTGTTTTTTTTTAGATTTTTTATGTTAGTTTTTCAAAATTTTGGTGTTAATTTTAAGAATTGTGATGTTACTTTGCTGAATTTGGTGTTAATTTTCAGAATTGTGATGTTAATTTGCTGAATTTTGGTGTTAATTTTCAGAATTGTGGTCTTAATTTGATTGTTACTCATGCCTGTTATGTTGTTTGATTATGATGTTCATTGTGATAAAATGGTAATTAGAATTTGTATTGTTCAGCAGCTTGCAGAGGTTTGGTCCACCTCTTCTGCTACAGATGTCTGCAGATGTGGTCCGCAGACTGCAGACATTTTACCTCTGAAAAAACAAACAGCACCTTAGACAAATCCGGTTCAAGATTGATGACATGGTTTGGATTGAGATTGATCTAGTGCGTCTTTTATTTCTGTTCCGCATGTGTTATTATGGAGCGGACCTATTGGCCCTTTTCAACAGTGGCGGAGCTTGACCAAAAGTTCTGAGGGGGCGGAAAGTTATGAGACCCAATTTATATATTATATAAATATTTAAGCAAAATAATTGGAGGGGCAATCCTATATAATTTTAAAATTTTCGAACGAAAAATAGGAAATTTTACACTTCTAACCGAAACATTGGGGGGCGGGTGCCCCCCCCCCCCACTTCACACTAAGCTACGCCCCTGCTTTTCAATGTACCATCCCTTTATGCATGGCCGGCCCTGAAGGTGGGCGTGGAGGACCACCGGCCAGGACCCGATATTTCGAATGGCACATTATTTTTTTAAAAACCCGATATGTATATGTAAAAATAAATAAATTAATAGGGTATACCCATATAAACACCAACATAGACCCACTTACAAAACTATTTTTATGGTTTAGATTAGTTATTAGCCCATTGACATTAAAATTAGACCTTTAGTGAGCCTAATACCCAATTTCGTTAAGGCCTAAGGACAAGTTTTTTCGAGCTCGAACAGAGTACATAAACTCTGAGGACCAGCCCTGCCTTTTGGTCATAACTTCGTCTTTGTTCAGACTTGTTTATTGTTTTGGGGGTGTTATGGTGTTATCTCTTCAATAAGGACTATCTAAGGGCATTCGATATTATGAATAACGATAGCTTAATACAACTTTAACTTAAACTGAGCTAAAAGAACTCGCCCCAACGAAAACTACACTCAGGAAGAAATAAACATATATTTTTGTTTGAAAAATCATTTTTTAACGAATTAAGTTATTAGCTATTTGAAATCGGCTTGTAAAAGCTTAAATTAAACTCATCTTAAACAAGAACTCAAACTTAAACCAACTCCGGACAGAGTCCAAATTGTAGCTCATCTAATAAACCAGCTAAAGTTTCAGCATCATGTAACAAGCATGGTTAGGCTCGCTAACATTTGTAATAACGACTCTTTTTATGTAACTAGTAGATTTCTCCGCGTGTTGCGGCGGGAATTCAGTCGTTATCGGTTCGGTTCTTTATAATATCAATCATACCCCGGCACTCACTTGCCGAAAGAGAAAACTAAAAAATAAAGTTGTGATGAAATATAAGTAAATTATATTTAACCTTTTTGATTTTAAATACAAACATTATCGAAAGTTAGCTAAAAATAAGCACGTCATAGTATAATGCATATAAAACTTGTATAAAGGAAGTCACTATTTGGCTTTTTGTAACATGAAATAACTAAAGTGATAAAATTTGTTGATACAAATGAAAAGGTTACAATCAACCATCCATACTATCTATTAAAGGAGCTTAGAGGCTGACCCTCACTTTGCTTACGTGTCAGCCTCTCAGCCATGACACATTGCCCATGCTTATGTCATAATTCCGTTTTTTTATATATTACTAGGTGTACACCCGTGTGAATACACGGTTTTGTTCTAATAACGATCGGAATCAAATACTAAAAAATACCAAAAAACATATTATAATATATTATTTAAATTCTTTGTGTTTAGTTACATATCTTTATAAAACAATGTTAAAGACAGTATGTGTTAGTATACATGTTTGATATAGAAATAAACGAAGTAGTTTATAATCTGCAAAGATTTTTAGCTACATTGTTATGTAAAATATGATGTGAAATTATTTAATGAATTCACATTCGCGTTATAGTTATGAATTGACAACAACATCAGGCATATAAATCATAAGTTGAGCTACAAAACATTCAGAAACAAAAGTCCTCTGTCACTGTTTCAAGCCAAATATTAACCTTCAAACCATATCTACAAGTGACGCTGAATTTCTTGATCTCAATACCCAACCTACCTGAAATTGACAATTACTTAAGCCGTAAGTTTCAAAACCACATTGAAAAATCATATATAACAACGTAAGTTTCGAGATGAGACCAAATTAATTTAAAATTTTAACCTTATGATAACCAAAAGACAATCTTTGTATAGTCTGAAACATAAGTCATCCTTCAACATGGATCATCAGCCAAATCAAATAATAAAAAACAAATTATATTCCTGCATGAAAAACAAAATGGATAAATTTAGGGAAAATGGGTTTGAAAAATGATAACCCAATAGTAGAGGATCTCATTCTAAAGCTCCGATAAATACAAGGGTGTTCTCAAATAATGGTTCCTAGATATCTGAAAACCAACAAAGATCGACAAATGTTAACAGCACTGCTTCTGTGGACATTTGTCGGTCTTCAAACATCTAGGAAGCATTATTTGAAAACACCCCTGAATTTATCGAGGCTATAGAATGAGATCCTCAAATACTGGATTATCATCTTTCAATCACATTTTCACTAAATTTATCAATCTTGTTTTTCATACCTCATCGAGTTAACCTATTCGCCTGCAAACAGATGGAGAAAGCTTGAAGTATAAAATGTACGTAATTATATGGCACGGATTTTCACTGATTCAAGAATCTCAACACATCAGTTCATAATACTTTGAACCAATTTACAAACATCTTAATACCAATCCATAATTCAGATTATTAACTTCTGAATGCACTAACTAGTTTTTCCTGAAGAATTGTTGTTTGGTCTGTGTGATGTGGTGTCAATTGTACTGTTATTCCGCTTGTTGGCTGTATTTCTCGTGTATCAGCCAACCAAAATAATTAAAAAACAAATCAAACACTACAACAAAACAAAAATCATTACCACAAACAAAACGAATCAAAAAAGATGAAACCTTTATCAAACTATAAATTCTTGAAATTACCAATCACGACTAAGAACAAACATACCAAGAGCATCTTCAGGGATGGAAAAAGTACCTTATCTTTCTGATTGAACAACAATCGAGAATTGAGAGTAACCACCTGATCTGTAGGAGACAGTTGCTTCAACCTTAACATCTTCACCGTCACTGTGTATCAATGGCCACACGAACCAATTTACAAACGATGATTCAACCAAATTCACAGTAAACTGGCCAATCAAACACCTGTAAAACAAAACACAGGAATCGGTTACAAACGTCAATTTATATAACCGATCTACAAATGAAAAATTGGAAAACTTACCAACGTCATCACATACAGCTAAATAGGCATCTCAGACCAACCAAACTCCATTTATAACTTACCGGCGTCCTCACAACGTCAGCGAAGGTCATTCATGGTGAAGTTGCAAAACATTTATATTGTCAAAATGTCAGGCTCAGATTGTGCATAAAGATGACAACACCATGGCTGCAAGAGAGGTTGCATAAACAACTGCCATCCTACGACCTTGCCATACCATAATGCTATCTTCATTCAATTTTTACTCATATCTACAAAATCATCATAGCCTCATGTTGAAAGGACAAGAAAATGTCAACATAATGCACTTTGCATTCATTTTTATTCATCATCACAGACAACACTAAATGATTTGCTAAAGTAATACAAATGATTTGAAAATGTCAAACCTCGCGTATATTCGGGCAGACGTTTCCTTCATCATAGTTTTAGGCTCAGATGAGAAGCATCCCATCAACATCATTGACTGAATATAGCTTAGATAACATCGATCTAATTATCATCAACCAAACATCGATTACACCCAACGCTACCTAGAACAGCCGCGAACGGCAGCCGGCAACGATTAGGGCATGTTGCAACAACACGCCAGATCTCGCCATCATAGCCTCAAATGACAAAAGCATCTAAGGTGAACAGAACAAAACTGAACCGATCAATTTTCAAAATAAAAAAAATCCTAATTGAATCTTAATGTAACAACAGATACAGGTTCAATCAAAACAGTCAAAATTCAGATCATTTAGGTAATAATCTGTTTTTTTAGGAGGCAAAATTTGAAATGCATAGGGAGTTGTTTTGGCCATTTAATGCACTCAGAACTAATCATATATCCTTCCAACTCTCTCTTTCTTCTCTATTCATGGTGAAGTTGCAAAACATTTATATTGTCAGACTGTCAGGCTCAGATTGTGCATAAAGATGACAACACCATAGCTGCAAGAGAGGTTGCATGAACAACTGCCATCCTACAACCTTGCCATACCATAATGCTATCTTCATTCAATTTTCACACAGTTTGCAAAATCATCATAGCCTCATATTGAAAGCACAAGAAAAGTGCACTTTGAATTCATTTTTATTCATCAACACAGTCAACACTAAATGATTTGCTAAAGTAATACAAATGATTTGAAAATGTCATACCTCGCTTATATTCGGGCAGGCGTTTGCTTCATCATAGTTTTAGTCTCAGGTGAGAAGCATCTCATCAACATCATTGACTGAATATCCCTTAGGTGACATCGATCTAATTATCATCAAACAAACATCGATTACACCCAATGCTACCTAGAACAGCCACGAACAGCAGCCGGCAACGATTAGGCCATGTTGCATCTAAGGTGATAAAGTTTTACACCGATCAATTTTCAATATCAAAAAAAATCTAATTGAATCTTAATGTAACAACACATACAGGGTCAGTCAACACAGTTGAGATGATACAGGTTCAGGTAACAAAAAGAAACTCTCGGTTGTAGAAGCAGCCAGTGAGAGTGTTTTGATGAAATTTTGTGGAGGGGTCGGTGACATTGTCGAGGGTTGTCAGGAAATGCTATCACTTAGCATTTCCTGACAACCCTCGACAACGTCACCGACCCCTCCACGTTTTCCACCAAAACACTCTCACTGGTTGCTTCTACAACAGAGGGTTTCTTCTTATTAACTTGAACCTGTATCATCTCAACTGTGTTTGACACATCCTTTGTGTCTTCCTCTCTTCCTTAATAGCTAAGAACGTGACACGTAGGCAAATCGAGGTTATCCTCTAATCTCCCTTAATAGAATCCTGAATTCAAACCGTTAAATAATGAACTTCTTTAAAATTTAATTTGATCAATTTAATTGATTTGACACCAATCAAAACCAAAACTGATGCATTATTTACTAAATGATTTAACTTATTAGCAACAACATTTCAAACATCACCTCTAACCTGATGTAATTTAAAGGGCAACATGAGTTATCTCAGACTTACCGATTATCAATTGCTCATGGATAAAATCCATTAACTGTTGGCTTGACATGCAATCCCTAAACACATGAAAGTAAAATAATTTAGTAATGATCCAAAAGATTAAGAAAGAAAAATTGGATGGCATAAATTATAGTGACATTTCATATAAACCCTTACCAGATACCATCACATGTCAGCACAATAAACTCATCATCCTCACATTGCTCAAGCTAACAAACATTAAAAATGCCCATTCCACAACTCCCTATGCATTTCAAAATTTGGCTCCTAAAAAACAATACTTTTTTCATAATAAATAAAATCAGATTATATAAATAGATTTATATATATATAAATAAATCGTAATTATGACATCAGCGAGGACTACATGGCATACCTGAGAAGTTGACACGTAGGCATTTCTATGTCATCATCTAAAAAACAATACTTTTTTCATAATAAATAAAATCAGATTATATAAATAGATTTTTATATATATAAATAGATTTTTATATATATAAATAAATCGTAATTATGACATCAGCGAGGACTACATGGCATACCTGAGAAGTTGACACGTAAGCATTTCTTTGTCATCATCTAACCTCCCTGTGGAACGATGTGCTCCATATAATAAGACAAACCTGTGGAACGATGTGCTCCATTCCTCAATGAGGACCAAAATTCCTCTGCAAGTGACTTCAACTTATTAGTAACAACATTTCAAATAAGTCCATTATGATGTGTTTTATCTCAAAATGTCAACAGAAGATGATACTTAGCAAGGATTATAATTAGCAAGTTTGACCCACTTATAAATGAGTCCATTATGATGTGTTTTATCTCAAAATGTCAACAGAAAATTGTACTTACCATCACGCACAGGTGCATTGGGATGAGAGCAATTACGTATAATGTCAGGAAGAAGGTTCTCAAAATACTCTGTTCCAAGAGCAGCCACAACCTAAAAAAAAGAGAGATCGTTTGTTAACATTGGTCCGAATAGTCAAATCCGTATAATTTTTATTTATATCAAAAGTACGTTGGTTGTTTTATTTACTTTATAAACCTAACAGTTCCATAATAGTTTCCTTCAGATATCCTTGCCAAAATAATATAGCTTGCAACTTGAATAAACAAAACAAATCTAGAAAGATAATTCTTTCAAACATCTACCTTGCAATTTACACTAACCTAATAACTCTTAAAAACACTGTGTACCTGAACATTTCAACTACTAAAAACCAAACTGACTTCTAACCTACTACGAAAATCAAGTCAATATGTTATTTATACAACAAAATTAAAGAAACTGTACCCATTAAGAAACTGCCATGTAATTGTGCTTTATTTAAAAAAAGAATATGAAATTGCTAAAAATATAGAGTTACTGTATAACTTTGGCATTTAATTAAGATATAGAAGTAGAAACCTTGAAAAGATAAATTCAATCATAAAAGTTGAAACATGGCATATGCTGTTAATTTGTTGACACTAAATAACCTTATTTCACTAAATGGCTGGGATTAATACGTTTTTTTTACTGGCCAAAGGAGACTTCATTAAACCAAACCAAACAAAGAAAAAGCCTTTAGCATCTGAGGCTAAAAGGCCCTTGTACAGGTACAGCAAAAATAAAAAGCACAGAAACAACAATTAATCAAAGTTAAAGCCGCTAAACCTGCACCAGTTCTCCAAGCTGATATCCGTCCACTTGCGCCTTCGAGTCATCCACCAAAAAGTATCAGTTTTGATTCTTGCACCACCATACTAAACGAAGTGTTCTTCCCTTTAAAAAATCTATTATTCATGTGAACCCAAATACACCACGAGGTCATGAGGTAGATTGCGTAGAGAAATTGTTCCTTCTTTTGATTGGTGTCCACTTTGATTCTAGCAACAAACTCTCCCTTAAACAAAAGCACTAATTAACAAATCAAAAACTAAAACACCAATTTCTAGATATTAAACCTTACTAACCCTAGAAACACTAAAAGTTAACTAATTACATTAACATATCAACTGAATTTAGCAACAAACACTACCTTTAACAAAAGACTTAACTAAATCAAAAGTTGAAACACCAATTTTAACATATTAAGACATACAAACCCTAGAAAACATGAAAAGCTCACCAATATCCGACCAACCAATGTGAGTAGGCTTCTGTTTATATGGATGCCTTCCTTCAATCGTGCACCTGCAACATGTATTTGAGATGCAGGCTCACTGCCAGCAAGATCCACAAGACTCTGCAAGACAATGGATACCTCATAACTAAGTAATTGTGCAAGAGAAGATTTCTAAGTGTGTAGACTTACCTAAGGCTATCGGAGTTCCCTTCGCTCGTCGGAAAGATGCTACAGTCAGGCTCAGAGTTTACACAAAAACGAAAGCACCATGGCTGCAAGGGAGGTTGCAGATGAAGATCTACCATCCTTTAACCCTGCCAAGCCAAGGTGCCATATTCAACAATATTTAATCAGAACTTCGAACTCATCATTGCCTTATCGAAAACTCTAATATAGCAAAAAGGGGAACAGAAGAAACAAAGAAGGAAGGACACAAGGGTAATCAAACCACAGTAATCGTGTCCGTATCATCTCAGTTGCAGGCCATACCCTTTTCTATTCATCATCCGAAGGTGAAAATCAAAATCATATAAACAAACAACATGATATCAGTTTTTAAAACCCTAAGAAAAAAAGGAATAAGTTAATCGATATTCAAATCCAACATGATTTCAAAATTCAAGTCAAACTCAGAACTATTTCAACTTTGTGAAACGTACATCTTCAATAAAGTAACGACTAACAAAAACCGCGTAAATCAATACAAATATCCATGCCTTCAAATAAGCCAAACACTACCATTTCTACATTATTTTAGCATAAAATTTGAATACTTGGTAGCAATGATTACATTTTACCACTACATACATTAGATATATAAAAGATCATATGAAAACCTTGAATTCATGAAAGTGTATCTCTAATTTTGGAATCAGATGCATTAAAAATGTTTGTACCAGATATATCTAGAAACCTTCCGATGATGCAAGAGCGACTTCGATGAAGTGTGGATGTTCAAGCTGTCTAAACAACCGAAACCTTTCGGCTCTTCTGCCACTGCTCCGGCTCCATCTCCTGCACCGGCTCTGACTGCCGATGCTGATACTAAAAGACCTTTCACACAGGCATTTCAGCAAGCACCTTGTATGCAAAATTTTAAATACAACGGAACAATGCAAATGCGACTCAATTCAGCCCATAATCATTTAGATGTTGCTGACACCACAGTGGAAACATGTATAACTTATGTTGCTCTATTAAGCGCCTTTGTGCTACAAAGGAATGTTCAACAACCAAAGGGCAACAAAAGTATCAAAACTATTACCAAGATATCGCTGAATAGTTCTCTTCGAATATCGTCACTTTTATGCTCTCTCCGAATATCAACATCACACTCAGCTTCATTATAGATATCTCTCTCTTAATCTACAAACAATCACACAAAATCAATCTGAGAACAGGTTTTATCTACATATACACCTTAAAATCCTAACCTAGGTGTTCCTTCACCTATTGTTCTTCCAACTTCATACTTTTGGACTACAAATCTAGCAGCAAAAAACTCATAAATCAATCACACACAACATGCACATCAGAAGAACCTACACATTTCTAATCAATATCTACTCCGATAAAACATCCAATTTTATAAAGGTAAGTCGAAATTACAGATCCCGATTGTCGTACATCTAGGTTAGGTTTACATATTCTTCGTTCAAATCGAGCAAAAACGATGATTGGCCGGAGTTTACCGTCGTGATCTGGTAGTTTCTGGCCAGAGAATTAGTTCACAACGCATTAGCGATAACCGAAAACCTGTCCTTCAAACAACAGAGAAAAACAAAAATAAAACACAATCAAAATCTTAATATTGAAGAAAGCCCAATCAAGTTTAGGGTTAGAGAGTACCTGTTGGATCCGAATGTAAATCAAGTTTAGGTTTGAAGTGAAGGTAAAGAAGATACCAGAAAGGAAACCCTAAGAAGTTGATTTGGAATGGGAAGCATTGAGCAGCCATCTCTCTTTCTTGACCGGAATCGCATCTGCAACTCCAACCGCCATCGATCTTTCTTGATCTCCTTCCCGTGTGTCTCTCTCTTTTCGCGTTCAAGATTAGGAGTGGAGACCTGATCGGAGATGTTCTTCTGAGTTGAAGAGAGAGAGAGGGGTGTGAAGATGAATATGGTTTGAAAGAGAGAGGTTGAAATTATGGTTTGAAATTTGAAAATGGAGCCAGAACTATATTTGAGAGAAAGAGGGATTGAATTTGAATTTTGAAAATGGCTCTAAAACCATAAGTGTTATTTATGAAATGATTTTTTTTTTAAACAAAGTGGGATTTATGACATCAGCAGATCTTACGTGGCATACCTGGTTAGTTGACACATAAGCAAAGTTACATCAGCATTTAATCTCCTTTTATAGATTATATAGATATAGATTTGTTATGATAAATATAATTTTCTATATTAATAATACATAATTAAAATTTTCAAAATTCAAATCCTTTCTCAAATCCCTAAATCTCATTTCAAATTTCAATCCTAAAGCCCTTTCCATTCCATTATCTCTCTCTTTCTCTCAGATCTAGATCTGGCGCCTCTCTCTCTCTAGATTAATCAACAAATTATCATCTCTTTCGATTCAAGAATCAAGAATCATGCAATTAAATCACTAAACACTGAAATTCAACCTTCAATTTACGTTTTTCCATAACAAAATCATTGAAAAAAATGCAGAATTACACCGATTTTTCATACGGTAATGATGATGACAGCAAGCTGTGGTCATCGTTCATCCACCGATCAAACGGTGGTGTGTGTAATGAGTTTAACACACCACTGTACTCACCGATCTTCTCCATAACTCCACTGGTGCCTGAATAATCTCCGGCTAAGTTCCAAAGAGGCAGAAGCGCTCCGGCAAGAGAATGTTAATCTTCAGATGATGAATTCGGAGCTAAACAAGCAGTTATCTCAGTTGCAACAGGTTTCGGTTTCGGATTCGGTTCCGGTTTCTTCTGTTGCGAATTGTTTTGGACGGATGAGGATTGGGGAGAAAGGAGCGGCGGCGAGTGATAAACGAGCGGCGGATGAGGATTGGTTCTGATATGGTAAATTCTAATTTTAATATTTTATTTATGGACTTATTGGATTGAAAGTTTATTTATAGTGATGAGTTTTATGGTTTTCTCTGTTCGTTAACTGTTTATGTTGAATTCAGATCTTTTACGTTTGGATTATACCGGCAGATCTGTTTAAATGAGGTAATTTTGGTAACTTCTAGGGTTACATTCAGTTTCAGTAGCCGTTGAATCGATAATTTGTGTTTAATTTAGTGTTTGAAGGTGAAATTGTGGTTAATTTAGTGTGAAATTGAGGTAATTTTAGTCAGTGTTAGTTAGATAAAGTGGAAGAGGTTTGGCAAGAGGTGATATGCGAAGCTATGAATTTCACGGTTGTAAACATTAGATATGCGAAGCTATGAATTTAAGCCTTTGAAGTTCACGGTTGCAAACATTAGATATGCGAAGCTATGAATTTAGGCCTTTGATTTGATGTTGTGAGAACTGAGAATAGGTGAAACCATCATCATGTTGCAAACATTAGATATGCGAAGCTATGAATTTTTATTACATTTTACTTTCATACCGGTCTTATTGGCTAACATTGAAGCCTAATTGGTAACATCGCAGGTGAAATACGAAACTTTTGTTTTGGAGATCAAAGGTTCAGTACCATTTTTCTTCTGTTATATCATTTTACAATTATATCTTTTTTCTTCTGTTATAATAAATATTTACTCAATAATCTGGCACAGTTTGTAGGTTCAGTTTAAAATTTATATTTAGAATTGTTTGTAGGTTCTGAACTCAAAATACGGATGCAATGTTCCTCTGCTTCTGATGAATGATGATAGTACACACGATGAGACTTTGAAGGTAACTTAATTTTATTTTATTTCTGTTATTCTGCATATACATGTGTAATAAAGCTGTGTTTTTTTTTCTGTCATATAGATTGTGGAGGAATAATCCAACAAAAACATAATTTGTTTAGTCAAGGTTTGTTTTCTTTGAAATCTTTTGATCATTTAAAGTTGCTTCTTTTGGTATTAGATCATGAAAATGTCTGATCAAATTCAAGGATTCAAGTCGAAGGTCTAGATGAAGTTTTTCAGTGGTGATGTGGATCAAAAGAAATTGTCGATGTGACTTCATTTATTAAGCGTCCGGCTTTGTATAAATATAAGTGTAGTTACTGCCGCAGATGCGACGGGTAATATATCCAGTTAATTTGATTTACGAGTTATTCACAAAGTTTCTTTTTATTCTAATAGTTTATCTTAACTAACTATTTGAAGTGAACTGGTAGTTCATGTATCTTACTTCCCAACTTACCTTACGGTGCTCTAATTCAAATCTATTTTGTTAACCTTTTAAAATTGCTATGTTGGTTGAAAAAGTCACAGCCGTTAAAACAATTGCCAAACTTGATGTTATGTAGTTGAATTTTTCATGAAACCTTTTGAAGTCTACTTTCGTAGTTACAGTTGAATTTTTCATGAAACCTTTTGAAGTATACTTTCGTAGTTAGTAACAGAATCAAACTAGAAGTTTAATTAGAAGTTTTAAAACCATAAAACCAAACCGAAACCAAATTGTTCATAATGGTTTGGTTTAGTTTTAATTTTCTTAGTTACTAACAATTTGTGGTTTCTTCATAGGGATTATGAGGAGGAATTAGCAAAAGTGAGATGCAACACTATGCAGTGTCATTTATGGATCTGAATTCCACATGATAAGTTATATTATGCGGTGTAAATGGGATTATGAACGCCAACAAATATATGTAAGTTGTTAGATTTACTAGAACTGTTGGTTAGGCTAGCATAGATAAGAGTAAACTTAGCAAGGGCCGTGATAAGAAGAATGACAAAGTTAACAAACCTGAAGAGCTTGTGAGGCTACTTGATCTTCTTTTACAGGTTATATTACTTTTGACATCAACTTTTGATGTCTTTGATATAACTGCCAAGGCTATATTACTTTTCTCAGTCACTTAAAATTTTGAATAGAATGATTTACGAGGAGGTTTTATGTAATAATCCTACACTTTGGCTCCGTAAATAAATATGTTTCTTTGATATAGTTGACAATTTTGACCTGTTCACTTGTGAGTGACAATTTCTTAATGCAAGATTTGCCGTCATTGGATTTTAAAACGTAAGTTAGTTGTTTACTTCCCCTTTTTAACTTGACTTAAACTGTGGCTGTTATCTAAGAGGATGCAATTTTTGTTTTACAGACCATTAAGAAACTGATATAAGTTTGGATGCAGTTGGTGAAGGTGAAAATTGGTGGGAGGTATTTATTAATATTTATTCTTATTATTTTTTTATATGTTAGTATCATTCCTGATGTATAAGTTTACAATGCATTTGTATAAGGTGTTTCCGAACCAAATGATAGAGATAGCAATGGAGGTTGTCTCCGAGGTTCGGGAAAAACGTTTAAATCTTGATGTTTTTGCTTGCAGAACGCCTTCCATTTGTTCGATGAAAGTCAGTTTATTATAATCAAGAGAATATTGTAAAAGTTGACTTTTTTCTTAAAGCAAACCAGAAAGTCAAAGGTAAGTGGAGTAAGAAGTAAGAACTATTGGGTTGAGGGTGAACTCTGCAAAATCAATGATCGGCCACCTCATGGGAGTCGCTGGTGCTGTGGAAGCTATCGCAACAATACAAGTAATGCAATGAAGTAATTTGCTGTTTTGTTTTACTTAGACCATTTGTTTTGAATCTTAATTTTTAGTTTCGGTATGTTACATAGGCGACACGGACACGTTGAGTACATCCAAATCTTAATTTTAGTTTCGGGATGTTACCTAGACCAATTGTTTTGAATCTTAATTTTAGTTCCGGTATTTTAGTTTCCATATGTTACATAGGCGATACGGTCATACGTACTAATCATACTATGCTTTGCAGAATAAACTGACAGATTCAAAATGAATACGGGCCGTCCGAGTAGAAACTCGGAGCACCAGCTCGAGCATATACAAAATGGGTTGCACAAATGGCTGTGGGATTTCCTGTTTGGGCTGCACAATTAGTTTCAGAACAGATAATGCCCCTTTCAAGGTCTGCTTATGATACTTTGAATCTTTTGAATAATATCTTAATTTATCCATACAATATTTATTGATTTTTTGATATTTTGAAATGAGCATGTAATGATGAAATGATGATGATTATGTATGTATATCCTTCATAAATGTATAGGCTGTTATGGAAAAATTCACAAGGCACATAGTGAATATGATGAAAGCCAATGGCTTATATGAGACTCAAGGTGGTCCAATTATTCTATCTCAGGTAATTAAAGAAACTCATGTCACTAGGATGATAGATAATTTTCAGAATTGTGTTTTTAACTTATAAGTTGTTATATGAGACTCAAGGTGGTCTAATTATTCTATCTCAGAATTGTGTTTTCATCATATTCAAGTGGCGTATTCTGGTAAGTGTTGGTTTAGTTTAACTCAGTTGTTAGAAACAGTATTTTGGGTTAAAACAGTGGTTTGAAACCACTGTTGGGTCAACATATGGATGAATACAGCTGTTGGGTTAAAACAGTGTTTTGTGGAGAAAATAGTCGTTGAAACCACTGTTTGGTTAAAACAGTGTTTTGTGAAGAAACCAGATGTTTCAAATCACTGTTGGGTTAAAACCTGGTTTGATTTTGATCAAACAGAGTTTTGGTCAAAACAAATGTTTCAATTCTGTTTTGAATTGAGACTAAGAATGTTTTGTGTCAATTTTGTCCCTTTCTTTATCGATTGGTAATATACTAAATTTGATAACAACAGTGGTTTTGTTTATTATTTGTTTAAAGGTGAGGGCATGAGGCATTGGTTTTGTTTATTTACATCTGGATTTTAAAATCTGCTCAACGAAGTGGCGGGAGTTTATGCACAAGTACGGACATCGCCATCACCAAGACAAAGATGAGAAACTCGAGACGAAGAATGAGTTTGATGGCGAGAGGCAGAACAGTATGACAGCCCACCATAAGGAGAAAAAGAGAGAACATAAAGGCGGATTCATATGGCCCGTTCGCAAGTTTTTTAAGCACACTGCTGACGTCTACTACATGTACGGTTTCTGATTTTAGTTAGGGTTTTCTAATAATCTGGTGTATGTATGTTTGTAGATCTCATATCACCCCTGTATGTATCTTTTATTTTTGTAGATCTAGGGTTTCTTTGTATTTTTCAAATCTGTAAACTGATAATTTGTGTTGTTACAGGATGGAGATCTGGGAACTACAAATCACTGCAGAACTTGATTTCGTTGTGAACCTTACGTTTTAGCCAAACATGTACACTAAAAAAAAATTAATGTCATATATAAGAAGTTATTAGACAATATAAAATTAGGTCATGCTTTCATTTTAGACAAAATATTATCAATTAATTACCTTATTTTCTATATCAAACATGTACACTAAAACAAACTATCTTTAACATTGTTTTATAAACATATGTAACTAAACACAAAGAATTTAAATAATATATTATAATATTTTTTTCAGTATTTGATTCCGATCGTTATTAAACAAACCCGTGTATTCACACGGGTGTACACCTAGTATTATTAATAAGAAACAAAAAAAGATTACATGCTTTATCATCTTAAAATTAGACATGGATATATGTGTTTCCTATGTTTTACCATATACGTTGCATACGTTACATTTTTACTTGGAGAACTCCTAGATGTGCTATGCATAGTTTTTTTTTTTTTTTGATCGGTGACTTTCTTTTTGAGTGACCCAATGTCACACCGTCTAAACGACGGCCCTAGCCAAGATCTGCCCAGGCTACATTGTCTTAACCGGGCCCACGCTGGGTTGGTCAGACTTGGTCACGGCGTTCCCCCGGAAACCGTACAGCCTCCACACGAGAAGCCTCGCTGAAGTAACAGCCGGATGAAAACCGGGGTACGACTTAGGATCGAACCCCCCTCGGTGGGTTTGTCACTATCATTGCCCAATATCCACCCCAATATGACACAAGTGAGAATTAAACTTGAGTCTTCATTGAAAAACCTAAGTCTTCTACCACTAGGCCACCCGTTTGAGGATTGCTATGCATAGTTGCATACGTTAATTTTTTATGAATTAGTGGTATATGTAAATATATATTAATAAAAACCAAGTACCGTCTTATTCAAATTAAAATCTTTGTTTGCAATAGCAAAAGAACTATTTACCATCTACAACACTCACAAAAGACGTATTTTCAAACTCCATGCTTTAAAATGATATCGTGTTTTGCATGATTTTCAGCAAATAAGTATATCAGGTGTTTGCAACTAGTACTTTTCCTTTCCCAATACAACATTTTAACTTTTGAACACTCCTCTTCATCTCTCTACCCCAGTCACCCCCCCCCCCCCCCCCCCCCCCCTCTAGCCTAACCCACAACCACCACTCAGCAGTCAGCACCACATCACAACCCCCTAAGCCTCCACCTCATCACAACCACCTAACCTATTCCACCACAGCACCAATACCTAACTTGGTCCACCACCACCTAATCGTCATCGCCGACAGCTTCATCGGAGCAAAGCCACAACCACTGTCGTCGGAGCCGTGGCAGTGACTCCCTTCCCTTCTCCAAACTCATTTTTCGAAAGGCTCCTCGCTTTCTGGCGAGATTGTCCTCAAGATTGGGTGGCCGGCATCTCTCTCTCTATTTACTTAAGTGGTGAAACGAAATGTTAAAAGAAAGGTTAAGGGGTAAATGTGCACACATCATCAAACTCTGATGACAAAACTAAATAATACACTGGTGCTAATAAGTTTGTAAAATATATTATATATATAACAATAATACAGCACAATTAAAAAATATTATTTTTATATACTATAAATATTATGTTATTCTGTCACATCAACAAACTTTGACCCCTCAACATTGGCACTAACCAACTTTAGCCCCTCAAGTTTAATAATGACATATTTAGCCCATCAAACTTTGTAATAACATGTTTAACTAACTAAAACAAATTTAGCCCTTCAACTTTCATAAAAAACGACTTCAGCCCCTCAGCTTTAATAATGACATGTTTAGTCCCTTAACTACATCAAATAACTTTAGCCCCTAAACTTTAATAATAAACAACTTTAACCCTTAAACTCTAATAATAACATGGTTAGCCCCTCAATTTAATAATGACATGTTTAGCCCCTTGATTAAAACAACTTTAGCCCTTCAGCTTTAATACTAAACAACTCTAGCCCCTCAGTTTTAATAATGACATGTTTAGCCCCTCAACTCTCACGCTTTGCTTATTTTTATCTGTGTTTCGAACCCACTGCAGAGCACGGGTGGTAACCCACAAGTTATGATAACAAACACAAACCCGAAGAGCCCCTACATCTCTTTCATTTCAAGATAAAATACCAAAACAAACAAAATACGCTTACAAATCAAAATCATTCAAATTATGACAATAAACTTTATACGACCGGACATCAAAACACAATTAGCAGAAACCAATATACATCCCCAACAATCAAACAAGCAAAAATATAACAAGCAGATAATCATGTGATGTAACAGTAAAACGATCATTAAAAGCTTAGATTTATGGAAAATATCACGAATTTTCTATTTAACTTTGGAATTTTCCAATTACAAAGGGTACCCGTATCGTCTAATATCACCTGTGAAGAACGGGTGCCGTAAAGCTTCCCTGGCTGTGAACCGTTCTGCTGGGTCGAAACGCAAGAGCCCCTGCAAGAGGTCAATCAATGCCCCAGCAGAGTGGTCCACATGCTGCATTACCAAGTTCTGCATTCAGGAGATAAAAACTATGAACATGAAAATATGTATTCATTTTATGAGATTTTGAGCTCATCAAAATGGCGATATTTCTGTTTTGGGTATGTATAGTTTACATTGATCTTTTTCGTTCAGGAATGATAAATTTTTGAGGCAGTTTCATATATAACCCTACAAACTTGCAGAATATCATATCATATATATATATATATACACACACACCCATGTAAAATTATAAATAACATATATACCCTTACAAAGTAGTTGAAATATCATATCTACCCAATTCATTAAAAACAATTTAATAAATGGCGATTTTACCTTATTTTTCTAAAACTTTGAAATCTCATATATGACCTTTAACTTCAAATATTACATTTACTCATTTCTAGTTTTTTTTTTTGAACGGCCAATGAATCCTCCAAATGGGCTACTGGCGAAATTCACCACATCAGGATACACTCACCTTCCGAACCGGGGAAAACCCTCACCTAGGGCCGAAGCCCGTGAACACTCACCCGAAGGTACGACAATGCGGTGAGGTAAAACCCGCTCAGTTCAAGGATCGAACTAGCGATCGCCGCCTACTCGCCTAGTCTCCCATCATCACCAGGTGATGCAGAAACTAAATGTTGGAGGCAGGAATTGAACCTGTGTCACTTGAAACAACAGATCTCTCCCTTACCACTCCACCACTAGCTCATTGGCATTTCTAGCTTAATTTATTTAGCTTAAATACAATATATGGAGTATACTATATTGCTTATGGGTAAAGTAAAAAAATAAAAATGGGTAAAAACAATTTTTAGCAAAAAAATGTGTTATATAAAATATGAAGTTAAAAGATGAGCATATATGAAAACTTGAAGTTAAAAAAATAATTTATTAGTTTGTTTTTAATAAATTGGTATATTTGATATTTTAACTACTTATAAGGGCATATATGATATTTTTAGTTTTAGTTGGATATAAATGAAACTTTTCAAGTTTGTAAGGGCATATATCTAATTATCAAAAAAATTCTAAATTTTTCAATGAATGATAAGGTAAAACATAGCTTGCGTTAGGCAGATGGCCTTCAAAGGGGTTAAAGCCACTATTTTATATATTGATGCATGTAGACCCAACCCTTGTTTAAAGTTTTCCCATCTTGTGATTTTTATATTTAAGTTTTATTACATCAAAAGGCAACAAACTTTCAAGTTTTTATATGTGCATGAAATGAAGTAAATTTTGTACGATTTAAATTAGCAAACTTTTATTTTGTTACCATTAAAACCGTTGTCACGTCAAACGTGAGTCATGTCACCTTTCTTCACTGATTATGGCAGGTATGTTGTATCAAATTATATCGAAATAAATAATTTATTACTTTATGATAAAAATAAATAAAGTAATAACCCGTTCATTGATGATGTAATAAGCACTTTGGTTTTGTCTTTTAGTTTATAATTTTTAGCTAAAATTACCTAGCTTCCCTCGAAATTTATGATGATGAGTACTAGAAATAGACAAGTATTAATCTCAAAACAGAAGGCTACAAAATATGTTTCAAAAATATAAGCGAAATCAGAAAGCAAACACTTTTTAAGTCATCTTATTATATATGGTTTCGTAATTATAAAATACTATTTCTCCAAGTATATATTTAAGGTTTAAGCTAAAAGGTTCTTAACATTCTATTTGTATTCATTATTTAATAGTTAATGCTACAACTAATCTTCAAGTGTAGAAACTTTTTTAACAAGCACGCACACACATTTATTTACCTGCAGGCGTGGAAGTTTCCACACTGCCCTCATACTTTCTCTTGAGGCTGCACCTTCAGGCCAATCTAACTGTGCACCCCTTCTAAAATATTTCTCAGATCGACGGCTGACAAAAGAACGAGTTTAGGTCAGAGCCTTTTCAGTATCCATGAAATAAATACAGGCTTTCGTACCAGTCAAAGTAGCGTTGACACATTAACACCTTTTTGTCTATTTTTATAGTACTATAATAGAAATAATTGAATGTATACAATTTGGAGAGATTGTGTTCATTAAAAATGGACTTTCGGTTAGTTTCAAACTGATTGACCTCTTACCATTTTAGCTAATTTTATTATGCAACCTGTTTAAAAGAGTAAAATGCCATTTTCGTCCCTGAGGTTTGGCCACTTTTGCGACTTTCGTCCGAAGGTTTGTTTTTCCGCATCTGGATCCAAAAGGTTTGAAATCTTGCCATTTTCAACCGATTCGTTAACTCCATCCATTTTTTAACGTTAATTCAGGGGTATTTTCGTCATTTTAGCTATTTGTTTGGTTTGTATATATCAAAATGGCAAGATTAAATGACGGAAATACCCCTGACTTGACGTTAAAAATGAATGGAGTTAACGAGTCGGGTGAAAATGGCAATATTTCAAACCTTTTGGATTCAAATGCGAAAAACAAACCTTTGGACGAAAGTCGCAAAAGTGGCCAAACCTCAGGGACGAAAATGGCATTTTACTCTGTTTTAAATAAACCCATCTGTAAGTAAATGGGTTGAAATTGCTAATGTAAGAGTTACGTAATAATATCTTACTCAGCGCTCATGATCATATGTTGAGGAAGCGGTCCTAAAACTCTCTCCATCATGGCAAGATGTTCCAAGTTCTCATGAGTTTGGAATAAAGCTTCACCCTATTTGCAAAAGAAAATAAATAGATTAGAAAGGTTTGTCATTAATGACACGAACACTTCGATTTTTCAAATTATATTTCCTAAAGAGTAAAATGCTATTATCATCCCTGAGGTTTGGCCAGTTTTGCGACTTTCGTCCAAAGGTGTGTTTTTCTGCATCCGGATCCAAAAGGTTTCAAATCTTGCCATTTTCATCCGGCTCGTTAACTCCATCCATTTTTTTCTCCGTTAAGTCAGAGGTATCTTCGTTTTTTTTTGCTAACTTGAAGGGCAACTCGGTCTTTTTCATTTTATGTAAGAAAAGAACCGAATTGCCCTTTAAGTTAGCAAAAAAAAGACGAAAATACCCATGGCTTAACAGAGAAAAAAATAGATGGAGTTAACGAGCCGGATGAAAATGGCAAGATTTCAAAGCTTTTGGATCCAAATGCGGAAAAACAAACCTTTGAACGAAAGTCGCATAACTGGCCAAACCTCAGGGACGAAATTGGCATTTTACTCTTTCCTAAAAGAACATTTATTTCAAGGAAACCGTTTAAAAAAACTCAAGGAGTCCGCATATAAGCCCCCTGACATTATTTTTTACATGAATCTTTGAACTTCTTAAAGAAAACAAAACACTTACAGAGCAAAGTTCAACAAGAATACAACCGACACTCCACAAATCACATGGATAATTCCAACCAAGGCCTACATGTAACAAAATATGCAACTTAAATGACACAAAATGATATTACTTGCGAGACCAAGTGATAAAAGAGTAGACCACACTTACCCAATATAACCTCTGGGGCTCGGTAATGTCGTGTTGATACAACATAGCTGTGATCTTGGTGTTCAAACGTAGTACTCCCAAAATCAATTAGCTTGATAGCACTTGTTTTTGGCAAGTTCTTAAAACAAGAACCTTCTTTTCCAGATCTTGAGAGAAACTTGATTACCATATGAGAAAAACAGCATTAACATCATAATTGCTAACATTTCTAACAAAACTGTCATTGTCAACATATGAGAACTACTGAATTACACAAAATATGCTTGCATTCAATGTAGGCATCAAATTTTTAGATCGTTTTCTACACTAGATAGTTTAGATACACATTAGTTTGTTTCAACTGAACTAATTTAGTTAATAAAAAGCCAAAAACATATAATTTCATTTGAATCTTATATTTACTTATTTATTTAAAACTTACTAATCAGTAATAGCAATTATAAATGAATAATATAAAACATAAAAATCATAATCAATATCACGATAACTAGGTTGTTTTTGTTTTACAATATATTTCGTAAACTAATTACTAACTTCTAACTTTTTTACTGTTGATATATAAATATATGTGACTTGCTACAACAACAAAAACAATTAGACCACTTTAGTGATTTGATTGTAGACGAGCAGGTTTACACCAAAATTTACACCATTTAGGTGGTTTGGTGCATACAACGGGGGTAGGGGATAGTCACGGACTCACGGCATAAGCAATTAGGGGGTAAAATACTAATATGTAATTAGTAGGTAAAACTAGCATCTTAGATAGTTACAAAATGATGAATAACATGCATATTTCATATATTAACATAGGCGAGTCCTACCTTATAATCTGGCACCTTGATATACTCCGATGAAACCAAAAGAATATTTTCTGGCTTTAAATCGGTATGTATAAGGCGTAAATCATGCATAACTGCAAGAAAAAAATTAAGGAGAAATTAGAAAACCAGAGGTAAAACTGACGATGACATTAGTGATACAGGAAAAGAGGAATAGAAAAACAATACTAACAGTTCACATAAAGACACGTTTTGTCTGAATAATATATAAAAAGAAATAACATAAACAAAAAAATGGTACAAGTTTTTGCACACACATGCAACAGATTCCAAAAGTTGCCTGCCAAACTCGCGAACAAGATCAATGGGAAATGAACGGTAGTTGTTTTTACGGAGAAAATCATATAAACTTGGACCAAGCTTCTCAAAAACCTGTTAAGAAGTTCTTTTAACTCACAGATCCAGGTGTGACGATGACATGGCATCATTGTCATCGCTAAACTAATAAAATCTCAAACAAACACCGATAAATACTTACAATACAAATATGATTACGATAGTCAAACCAATTCCGTATTTGCACACAACTGCAAAAATATTAAAAAACGTTTACACCACAATCACTTTAATTTCTACAACTAACAACTTAGAAAAACAAAAATAAATAAATAAATAAACACCTACCGTGAACCACCAACATCATGTCTGGCAAGCTTCTGTAAAACATCAATTTCAATCATGGCGGCTTCACGATACTTGTTTATCGATCGAACGATTTTAATTGCTACAGGCTCTTTCTTTTCATTGTCTAAACACTCCAAAACTTGCCCGAAAGTACCTACAATTGATTTCACCAACAAAATATCCATAAAAAAGTTAGTTATATTATATATCCAGACAGAAAATAAAACAGAAAGAAGATAGCTAACCTTCACCCATTTTGCTCAATATCCTATCTGCAATTTAAAAACATAGCATCATTAACCATTATCTGTTAAATAAAAAGTTCATCATACTTGAACATTGAACAAGCAAAAATAATATCTCTGAAAAGACAATACATGCATTCACTAAAAAAGTGGTTCTGATCCCTATACAATTTTCATGATTGATCAAGCCCTTGAAGTTTTAGTCTTTGAACCAAATATATGAAAAATATTTCGGGATCTGCAGTGTTCTTACATCGAGGAGTTATATTTTCTCCTACTGCAAACATATAATGCCCTTCTTTATCATCTGGTCTCCATGGAGGAGAACCATTATGAGGTATCCCTTTGTAGAATATTGACGAGTAAGAAAAAATAGGGACTGCGCTGTTTACGTATTCCTGCCTGCAATATAAAGCTGGATGTACCTGAGTGACAAACAAGCATAGAAAATTTAATGTTAGCATCGGAACAATTAAATTTCTTAGAAAAACTCAGCACTATAAACCCATGCTGCTTTACAATGCTTGAAGACTCTTTATAAATCAATTGTTCTTCATCCAGTGTTATGTGTTCCATGCAGATCCGACTACCAAGTTATATACAAGTCAAAGTGTTGAAACTCAACTTTACATTCAAACTGGAATCTGATCATGCAAAAACAGATCCACTTCCTAAATCCAATCACAAGTCCATACAAATTTAACATCTCTTAGGCTATCTCCATCCACAACATGTGGCATTTTTAAAATAATAAAAAATTCATCAACCAAGGTTGAGAGCACAACTTGGTCGTGAGCTGAAATTGATTTTTTTTTTCACTTTTTGGCCAACCAACCAAGGTTTTGGTTACCAACGGTTGTAGCCTTATATTAATCAATCATACATCACTATATCAGATGTTATCTATAATAAACTAATCAAACACTTTCTGTAACATGTTGATCTGTTAATTACCTATTTTACAAAAAACTACAATTTTGGGAGAAATCAACCAGATTCATACCCAACAAACTTACTACAAACAGAAAGCAACAATTCAGAAGATTAACAACACAAGTAACTCAAATACAAACAAGCTTAACATCTCTTGTATAAATCAATCATATATCACTATATCAGCTGCTATATATTAACTAATCAAACAGTTTTCATAACATGTTGATCTGTTAATTACCTAATTTACAAAAAACTGCATAATTTTGGGAGAAATCAACCAGATCCGTACACAACAAACATTCTACAAACAGAGATATAAAATTCATAAAATCAACAACACAACTAACTCAAACACAAACAATTCAAAGTTTATAGCAAAATCAATCAATCAAATCACAACAAAATCATGAAATTAAACCTTCGGAGGAGGATGAACAGGATCAGGCACGTCCCAGGCCAATCGAGGCCGTTTTCTCGGTCGTTTATCCATGATTCTGTGAGGAAATTCGACGATCCTCTGCGTCTCCATCACGTAACGCAAAGTGAGAAGTTAAGATCTGGATGCATGTGTAGATTTAGCAGAAGTTATACGTAATTTATCGGTGAAAATCGTGGCGAATTGCATGAACCCTAGATCTGGTTTTGAGAGAAAGGTGAGAATGGTGATGAGGAAGAAAGTAACCATGGTTGAGTTAAGTCGTTAACTCCATGGTTAGGATCAGTCTCTTTAGCTGCACTGCACTGCACGTGACGTTAGTGTCTAATTCTATCGGTTCACTTTTTTTTTTCTTTCATGTAAAACCGGATTAGAATCGTAATTCGACCATATAAAATGATCGAATTCAAATCTGCCATGTAAAAAAAATTGACCAAATTGTTCTTCTTGTTAACAGAAATAATGGATGAAGTTAACTCAGTGGACTAAAATTGCAACGGTGAAACTTTTTTGGACCCACATACGAAAAATGAAACATTTACACTAAACTAACAAAATAACCCAAACTACATGGACTAAATGGCATTTAACTCTAATGACTATTTCAGAATCATGCGTCTGATTTAGTTAGCCTATTTCTAAAACTTAGGGGTTTTCTAAAAAGAATAAACTGTCATTTTGGTCCCTGAGGTTTGGTTACTTTTGCTACTTTAGTCCAAATCTCAAACATTTTGCATCTGGGTCCCTGTGGTTTCGGTTTTATTGCCATTTTAGTCCAAAAGTGAAATCAGGTCATATTTGTCTTATAAAATCCTGCTATTTTGTCCTTTTCCTCGTGGCAAAATGGTCATTTTAAGCATTAATATATATATAAATAAAATTAAAAAAAACTCAAAACACCACTCTCAGCTCCCTTCTCTTACTCTCTCCCTTCTCTCTCTCTTTCTCTCTCTCCCTCTCTCCTCTCTGACTCTCTCTAACACCACCGACGCCTCCTCCCCCCTTCTCAGCACCGCCACCACTACCTCCTCACCACAACCGCCACCACCACCTCCTTCTCACCAATCTCTAGATATGAATTTCCCCCAATCTGAATGTAAGCCCTAACCCTAGCCTATAACAAATCCCCATTGTGTGAGTTGCTTGAAAGGGTTTCAATGGTTGTTGAAATCGGGCGAAGGGGTACTATAACGATGGACCGTAGTGGTGGGTTTCAATCGGTTTCAATGATATCAAACCCATTTCAATTCCATGATGAAATAGCAAAAGTTATAGAATATGTATTAGGGTTAGTCGGGTCGGTGAGGATGTTGGTTGGTTCGGGTGTAGTCACCGGAGCGTGGAGTGTTGCAGAACATAGGCAGACCTCTTGAAGTCAGGTTTGTCACACCCCAACCGATGACGGAAACATCGGGGCGCGGCACTGAGCGAAACAGATTGTCCAGGAGTTTCCATAACAACTACGATTACCAATTATTTAAACATCACGTCCCATACCATGACATAATAAGTAGCATAGTTATTACAGACAAATCAAAGACAAATAGTTCTGTTCCGACAACTCAAGTAATAATTGTTTTTGTTTGTTTCTAGACTCCATCCTACTTGGTTCCACAAAAGCAGATAAAGCACAGCATCCTAAGCACCTGTCACATACGTTAAAATAAAGTCAATACACATAGTGTAAAGGTGAGCATACAAGTTTAATAGTATAATAGAGTTCGAAATCGTTTACGCGTAACCAGCATGTACAACGTATAATGTGAAGCATGTAAGTTATCGACAAAGATCCTATCAATACCAATGACTGCGATTTGATTGCGAGTAGCGAGTGCGCAACACATGTTCGCCACTGCGAACACGTGAAGTAATGTCCTTAACAACCCCTGAGTGAACAGGTGCTGAGTCCAAACTATAGTACTATCGTTGCTAAGGCAGGTAGACAGTAATCAATGTGTAAACATAACAAACAGGCATTCATCGAGTCACGTATAACATGCAATAGCGGTTAGCGTTAAAGTGTTTGAGTTGTGTGCTCGATGTGGTTTGAATATAAGTAACGTATGTAACACCCAAAAGTGCGTAAAGCAAAAAAGGACCAAGTATACTCACACATTGTGTTTAACAAGTAAACACTCTCTTGGATTGAAGGGAGTGTTGGGTGAGATTAGCCTGAACAGTTAACGATAGTATAAGCGAGGAACGGCGCGTAAAACGATGCAAGTGTACCAAGTGTCGGACGGTAATCCGATCGGATGGTCATTCGATCGGATATCTATCCGATCGGATGACCATTCGGTCGGATTGACACTCGTCTGGTAAGGATGTGTTTGTGTATGATGGCTTGTCTTTTGAAGTTTTCGTTGTAGCATTTTGTAAACAGAGAAGTATCTCTACCCTTCAGGTCGTTCGATCGAACGGCTGTTCGATCGGATAGCGATCCGATGGCAGGACACTTAGTGAAAACAAGTTCACAGCAGAATAGTCACCCAATCGGATAGTCTACCGATCGGATGGCAATCCGCTAGAACTGATGATGCGTTGAACATGTTGAAAATTGTTAAGTGTTGAGACCAAGTGCAATCCGATCGGATAGCTGTTCGATCAGATGGCAATCCATCCCAACGATCTGATCGTCTTGGCACTTGATTATTTTGAAAGTTTGCGGTTTGATTGAGACGGTATGACAACGTGCTAAACAACAGAAACCCCATCATGACCCAAGTTATCTGATCGAACGGGAATCACCCCAATCCGATCAGTTAACTGTTCTAGACGGGTGTTTATGTTTAACCCGAAATCAGTCGTCTCTTTGATAGAAGTCAGATCCTGAACCCACTTCACTAAGAACGAGTAGAAGATCGGAACGAGCTCTGATTCTATCGGTTTTGAGTGCATTGAGTGTAAAAGAGTTGAAAGAAAGTTGGAAAACCATCTTTCAATCCTTTTATCCTTGAAAACGATTAGATCTTGATGAAAACATTGTTTAATTATGTGGAAATCCTTCAGATCTAAGTTGTTCTTGGTGGAATGAAGCCAAATCTTGAAGTTCATAGAACTCTATGATGACATCACCCTAGAACATCTCAAATCTACTGATTTCACGGTTAAAAGTTAAGATCCAAAGGTGAAAAAGATGTAGAAGTGCGTGTAGATCATAGAAGTACAAGATTTAGGTTGGAAACTTACAAGAATCGCGAGAAATCGAGAGAAAGAAGGTCTTGAGCGAGCTGGTCGAGCGAGAGAGCTGTCACATCACAAATGATGTGACAGGTGGGGGTATTATAGGTTGCCAAAAGAGGAAAGAGCACAAGTGTCGAATGGGTCACCGATCGGATGGCAGTCCGATCGGATGGCGATCTGATCAGTTGGCCATCCGATCGAGTGGTCACTCGATCGAGTGGCTCCGACGAGTTTCGTTTCAACGTTTTCGTTTCGCGTGTTGAGCGTTACGATGCGTTTAAACGAGCGTGCGATGCGATAGATTTATAATAACCACACGAATACTATATCTAACATACAATCATCCTAGGTAAATTGCGTTTAGCGTTTGCGATTGGGTTGCGATGTGTTAGAGTTGCGATTGTGTTTCGATTTATCACCACTAAACATAAACATAAATAAACATGCACAAGTAACACATAACTAACACACACATGTAAAACAATATCCAGAACGCATTATTCGAGTTGCGAGTGCGATTGCGATGCGATTAACGATAAGGCAATAAAACATGCGCTGCACTTTCGAGTTCCCAGGTGAACTCTGCGCTGCATTTGCCTTCCCAGCGAACCTTTACAATGGGAATGCATGAGCGCCTGAGCTTCTTGGTCTCTCGATCCATGATCTCGACAGGCTTCTCCACGAAGTGTAATGTTTCGTCCACTTGTAGATCCTCGAGTGGAACTTGTAAATCATGCTCAGCTAGGCATTTTCTGAGGTTCGAAACATGGAAAATCGGGTGGATGTTGCTAAGTTCCTCAGGTAGTTCGAGTCTGTAGGCCACTTTCCCGATCCTTCCAGAATCTTGAAGGGTCTAACATATCGAGGCGCGAGCTTTCCTTTCTTGCTGAATCTGACCACACCCTTCCAAGGTGATACCTTTAGGAGTACGTGGTCGCCGACGTCAAATTCAAGGGGCTTGCGTCATCTATCGGCGTAACTTTTCTGACGGCTCCGAGCTTTCAGCAGATTGTCTCGAATTTGGAGGATTTTGTCAGTCGTTTCTTGCAACATCTTAGGACCGGTTATTCGCGAGTCTCCGATCTCGTGCCATACAATAGGCGATCGATATTTTCTTCCGTATAATGCCTCAAATGGTGCCATTTGAATGCTAGAATGATAAATGTTATTGTACAAGAATTCGACTAAAGGTAAGTGTGCGTCCCAATTACCACCGAAATCTATGACACACGAGCGAAGCATATCTTCAAGGGTATGAATCGCCCTCTCAGTCTGACCGTCGGTTTGAGGATGGAAAGCGGTACTTAGATTGAGAGTAGTACCGAGGGCGGATTGAAACGTTTCCCAAAGGCACGGGGTAAACCGACCATTGCGGTCAGATATGATGTCGCGAGGCGTCCCATGTCGATAAATGATCTCATCGGTGTAGATTCGGGCTAATTTTTATACCTTAAAGTCTTCTCGTATTGGCAGAAAATGAGCAGATTTAATCAAACGATCAACGACAACCCAGATGCTGTCGTGACCTGATGACGCGCGAAAGTTTCGTGATAAAGTCCATAGCTATACTCTCCCACTTCCACATAGGGATCTCGGGTTGGATGAGTAAGCCAGAGGGTCTTTGATGTTCGGCCTTGACTTTTGAGCAAGTCAGGCACTTTGAAACATAGAGGGCGATATCTTTCTTCATGCCCGGCCACCAGTATTTGTAGCGAAGGTCCTGGTACATTTTATCGGCACCGGGATGAATAGAATATCGAGACTTGTGGGCTTCGTCTAGCAGTATCTATCGTAAGTTGGTACGCTTGGGAATCCAAACTCGGTCTAGATAATGGAATATCCCATTCGATTTATTCTCTAGCTGGGCGCCATCGTTATGAATCCTTTCCTTCTTCAGAGTTCGTTCATTGAAACAAGCATGTTGGGCGTCGCGGATAAGAGTTTCGAGATCATGCTGGGCGGGGATGTTTCGAGTGCTATGCAAATAGCTTCGTCGGCTTAAGGCGTTGGCAACGACATTTGCTTTGCCAGGATGGTAACGGATCTCACAGTCGTAATCGTTGACGAGTTCTAACCATCGGCGTTGACGCATATTAAGTTCCTTCTGGTCAAAGATGTGTTGTAGACTCCTATGGTCGGTGAAGACCGTACACCTGGTACCGTAAAGGTAGTGTCGCCAAATCTTCAATGCAAAAACAACTGCGCCAAGCTCGAGGTCATGTGTGGTATAGTTCTTCTCGTGGATCTTGAGCTGTCGAGAGGCGTACGTGATAACCTTATCTCGTTGCATGAGAACACAACCAAGACCAAGGTTGGAGGCATCGCAGTAAACAACGAAATCGTCATTTCCATCGGGTAAAGCGAGAACGGGAGCATTGCAGAGCATATGCTTGAGAGTCCGAAAGGCAGTCTCTTGTTCAGTTCCCCAAACAAAAGGCTTGTCTCTATGCGTGAAGGAAGTGAGCGGTACAGCGATTTTGGAGAATCCTTCGATAAATCAGCGATAATAGCCCGCTAATCCGAGAAAAGAACGGACTTCAGACGGGTTCTTGGGTGTAACCCAGCTCTTAACCGCTTCGATCTTTGCGGGGTCGACGTGTATACCTTGACTATTGACAATGTGACCGGGGAATTGAACCTCCTCTAGCCAAAATTCACATTTGGAGAACTTGGCATAGAGTCGATTCCCTTGGAGTAGTTCGAGAACCAAACGTAGATGCTACGCGTATTCGGCTTTCGATATGGAATAGATCAGGATATCATCGATGAACACAATGACGAAGCGAACGAGAAAAGGTCTACACACGCGATTCATCAGATCCATGAAAACCGCAGGTGCGTTGGTTAGACCAAAAGGCATAACAACGAACTCATAGTGGCCGTATCGAGTGCGAAAAGCGGTTTTGGGTATATCATCATCTTGAATGCGTAATTGGTGATAGCCTGAGCGTAGATCGATCTTAGAGAAACACGTAGCACCTTGTAACTGATCAAACAAATCATCGATTCGAGGCAGAGGGTAGCAATTCTTGGTAGTCAGCTTATTCAACTCCCTATAGTCGATGCACATTCGGAACGACCCATCCTTCTTTTTGACGAAAAGGACCGGTGCGCCCCACGGAGAGGTGCTAGGGCGAATAAAGCCTTTGTCAAGTAATTCCTGGAGTTGACTTGAGAGTTCGCGCATTTCAGATGGAGCGAGGAACGTACCATTAACCACATTGTTTTCTGCTTGAGCCTGGCGGACATTGATGTTGAAAGTGCGTCCGCGGGCTGCTGGTTGCTGTTGCTGCTGCTGCTGGGGCTGCTGCTGTTGGGACTCTTGCTTCACCACTCGATTGGGGCACATGTTTGCGAAGTGGTTGGGATCACCACACGTGAAGCAGGCTCTAGCTTGGACCGCGGGTGCAAGAGCCGCTTGTTGGCCTGAAGGAGCAGGAAGTAGAGCTTGTGGAGCAGGAGTTTGACCTTGGGTTGGAGCTGGAGTTTGACGTGGACCTGTACGGCAGTTGGCGGTGAAGTGGCCGTACATAATGCAGTGCACACAAAATCTGCAAGCAATTCCCACGGGATGATGATAAGAGCAAGTAGGGCAAAGCGGTTGAGGACCAGTATACGCCCGCTTAGCCGGTGGTGCGTTGGTAACAGGGGTCGCGGCTTGGCGGTGTTGGGGTTGCGGTTGAGCTTGAACAGCTTGAAGTGGAGCGGCAGCTGTGACAGCGTAATTCTTGCTACTGTTGTTGTTGTTGTTCTTCCTCTTGTGACGGGAGGACTTTGAAGATTGCGAGGCGGTGACGGTTGTTTCAGCGGTGGGAGCAGTGGTAACTTGGTGCAGATTCTTGGGAGCTTTATCAAAGTAACCAGCCTTGACTCGCTTATCGTTGATCTCAGCAGTGAGTAAGAAGGTTTCCTCAATAGTTGCCGTCTTCGCAGCTTGAACGAAATCAGCGACACAATCCGGCAGAGCACAGATGTATTTCTTGATGGTGATTTCGGGCGTGGTAACTTGACCAGGGCAAATGATACTCAACTGCTTGAAGCGAGCAGTTAAACCAGCGTTGTCTCCACCATCCTGCTTGATATGCCAAAACTCATCCTCCAGCTTTTGAAGCTCGTGGGGAGGGCAGAACTCTTTCATCATCAAGTCCTTCAACTCGTCCCACATTAACCCATAAGCTGCATCATTTCCGCGCTTGTTTCTCTCGGCCGTCCACCAATCTAGAGCGCGGGATTGGAAGACGTCGGTGGCGTTAATAGTAAAGATTATCAGGATAGCCACTCTCGCAGGGTGACTTCGATTGAATCAAACCATTGAAACATGGCCATAGGCCTATCTTCGCCGGTAAACTCTTTCGGGCCGCAGGCTTTGAACTGCTTGAAGCTAAAAATAGACTTTGGCGAATCAGTCCTAGACTCTTCCGAAAACTTGCTAGCATTTTCGTTCAACTCACTAACAATCTGCGGTAGGACTTTCACAATTTGTTTGGCGACGAGAGCAGCGATACGCTTGTCTTCATGGTTACGTCGAGCAGTTCGGGAATAGCGCGTTCCAAATGACGACATTGTCTGCAACAGACATCGCCATAGGATTCAGATGCTATATAACAGAGTCTCACCTCACAACATACTTAACACTACTAAAGCTCAGTAACACGTCTAATCACATAAGCGCACGTTCACATAGGCATATAAATCACAGAAACACATAAGCACATAGAGCATAGAAGCACGTAATCCACAGAAACCACACTATGTCGTATTCACCTTCCTATATTGCACGTATTCGCCTATCATTCAAAGTTCGTGAGTTCTTAAACAACGATTGCGATTAGCGAGTACACCGCGAGTAGCATAGCGAGTAGTATATCATGCGATTTGTCCACAAATAGCGATTTGTTAGCGATTTGAGGTAGATGTGCAGTGCGAGTTGTGCGTGTCGACAAAAGTGAGAGCGAAATGTGAATAAATCACCAAAAATCGAAACACATAAACAGGTAAAATCACATAAAACACATAAAGATTCCCATATAAAAGCGACAAATCTCAGAGCTAGTGGCGGCGAAATCCAGAATCGAAACACATAAAATCGTGTATAGGTTGTCTGTGGCTGATAGACATTGACTATCCAAAGCGATTCGACCATTCACAAGGATTTTAAGTACATACTTTTGCCTTCTGGACTGTGCTCTTGCCTCGATTTTGGGCGAACGATACACATCCTTCCAGTTACAGTGTGACTCAAGTCGTTGGAGTCCGTCGAGACTTTGGTGAGAGTATTATAAAACCAAAAGAGAGGTCGGAACAAGTCGTCAAGGTTCGGGTTTCACCCCTGACTTAACAGCTTTGTTCCTGTTCTTATTGAAATAGGGAGGAAAATCTGCGTTAAAGTATGGATTTCACTCCTGATTCAACGCAAATTCTCCAATTTATAGATAAAAATGCGAGTCGAACTAGCGATTCAGTCGAGAGTTTGCGGTTTTCACACCTAATCTCGGCTTAATCACTCGTTCATTTTCGAAAAGTAGTGAAGTGGTAGTGTTCGGCGAGTGCGAGCGGGAATAGCGAGTAAGCTCGTGCGGAACCCCTACTGGGTTCACACAAGTCGGTCTATTGGTACTTAGACTATAGACTAGGTCGTTTCTAAGACATCGACCCGGACTAGGTCGAGTCTTGCCTAATTCCCTACAGTTATGGCTCTAATACCAATCTGTCACACCCCAACCGATAACGGAAACATCGGGGCGCGACACTGAGCGAAACTGATTGTCCAGGAGTTTCCATAACAACTACGATTACCAATTATTTAAACATCACGTCCCTTACCATAACATAATAAGTAGCATAGTTATTACAGACAAATCAAAGACAAATAGTTCCATTCTGACAACTCAAGTAATAATTGTTTTTGTTTGTTTCTGGACTCCATCCTACTTGGTTCCACAAAAGCAGATAAAGCACAGCATCCTAAGCACCTGTCAAATACGTTAAAATAAAGTCAATACACATAGTGTAAAGGTGAGCATACAAGTTTGATAGTATAATAGAGTTCGAAATCGTTTACGCGTAACCAGCATGTACAACGTATAATGTGAAGCATGTAAGTTATCGAAAAAGATCCTATCATTACCAATAACTGCGATTTGACTGCGAGTAGCGAGTGCGCAACACATGTTCGCCACTGCGAACACGTGAAGTAATGTCCTTAACAATCCCTGAGTGAACAGGTGCTGAGTCCAAACTATAGTACTATCGTTGCTAAGGCAGGTAGACAGCAGTCAATGTGTAAACATAACAAACAGGCATTCATCGAGTCATGTATAACATACAATAGCGGTTAGGGTTAAAGTGTTTGCGTTGTGTGTTCGATGTGGTTTGAATATAAGTAACGTATGTAACACCCAAAAGTGCGTAAAGCAAAACGGGATCGAGTATACTCGCAGATTGTGTTTAACAAGTAAACACTCTCTTCTATTGAAGGGAGCGCTGGGTGAGATTAGCCTGAACAGTTAACGATAGTATAAGCGAGGAACGGCGCGTAAAACGATGCAAGTGTACCAAGTGTCGGACGGTAATCCGATCGGATGGTCATTCGATCGGATGTCAATCCGTTCGGATGGTCATCCGATCGGATGACCATTCGGTTGGATTGACACTCGTCTGGTAAAGATGTGTTTGTGTATGATGGCTTGTCTTTTGAAGTTTTCATTGTAGCATTTTATAAACAGAGAAGTATCTCTACCCTTCAGGTCGTTCGATCGAACGACTGTTCGATCGGATAGCGATCCGATGGCAGGACACTTAGTGAGAACAAGTTCACAGCAGGATAGTCACCCAATCGGATGGTCTACCGATCGGATGGCAATCCGCTAGAACTGATGATGCGTTGAACATGTTGAAAATTGTTAAGTGTTGAGACCAAGTGCAATCCGATTGGATAGCTATTCGATCGGATGGCAATCCGATCGGATGGCAGTCCGATCGGACGGTAATCCGTCCCAACGATCTGATCGTCTTGGCACTTGATTATTTTGAAAGTTTGCGGTTTGATTGAGACGGTATGAAAACGTGCTAAACAACAGAAACCCCATCATGACCCAAGTTATCTGATCAAACGGGAATCACCCCAATCCGATTAGTTAACTGTTCGAGACGGGTGTTTATGTTTAACCCGAAATCAGTCGTCTCTTTGATAGAAGTCAGATCCTGAACCCACTTCACTAAGAATGAGTAGAAGATCGGAACGAGCTCCGATTATATCGGTTTTGTGTACATTGAGTGTAAAAGAGTTGAAAGAAAGTTGGAAAACCATCTTTCAATCCTTTTATCCTTGAAAACGTTTAGATCTTGATGAAAACATTGTTTAATTATGTGGAAATCCTTCAGATCTAAGTTATTCTTGTCCTTAATGCACTAAATGAAGTGCCATTTGTTATGGGTGAAATTCTGAGCCCATATCCTGACATTATATCTTGATTTTATGTTAGCTGTTTATGATCAGGTTACCGGACCAGGATATTAGTAACATCCTTAGGCAGTATCCTGGCAGTTACTAACGATTTACTTGTAGCTTGTAGCTGAAGGTTGTTAACGTTCACAAAGACCAATTCCCCTGAAGACTCGCTCAAATTAGTTGGAAAAGAGACGTTGGAGCCAGGAGAAATGGGGAATATTCTCAGTATCCCGAAATTTTAGGATAGTTTGTTATTTCTTGTAACTATAAATAGGAGTGCCGGATCATAGGAATTCACACACTTTTCGAGCTCTCATACTCGTACACTCTTGCTCTCTAGCTGCAAACACTCACAACACAATTACACTTGTATAAAAATCACATTGTAACACTTAGTTGATCTGTATCATATCCTGCACTGTATCCTGATATTTGAAGCAATAAGAAGAACAAGGCAGCTGCGATTGTCAGCTCCCGAGGTTTTGTGCCGGCGATCTAGATTTATCAAGGGCTTTCCTCGTACATCCCGTGTCACCCTTTACCTTTTTTGCTCATTGTTTGATTGTAGATACATCTCGATATCCTGAACCGTATCCTGAAAACTGTTTTTGTTAACAACTTAACCAGCACATATTTTTCGAGCACTTCTAGCACACTACATCACTTAACTAATTTGATCACTTAATTACCTAGGTAATTTTTTACCAAAACAATTTGGCGCCCACCGTGGGGCAAGTAGTGCTATTCTTGCTAAAAACCTTGCTAAAATCTTTACTTGGTTTTCTTTTTTCGAAACTTTTTGCACAACTATTTTCAATGGCCTCAAAATCAAACATGAGCTCTTCTACCATGCCTACTACAACCTCTGCTACAACTGGTTTGGTGCTTTCTCCTCCTCCACATGTTCAAGCTCCTCTAAAGAGAAATGAAAGCCAAATATCCCGAGACACTCCTCCTGCTCAGAATGTCAACAGATTTGGTGTTCCAGGGAGAACTCCTGTTATGGTTTCTAATGATGAAAATTTAACTTTGTTTGGTAATATACAACATTAGATGAAGCAACAGCAGGAAACTAACCAGATGATAATGAGAGAGATACAACTCTTGAAGTCGAACTCCAAGAAACCTGCTGAGGATACCGTCACCCCTTTGCATCCCAGGACGCTGAACTTTAGTTCAGCAGTATATACTGAGGATAATCAGGGAAATATCATACCGAGCCATTCTCAGAGCAATATTCTGGAGATACCCTTAACGACTAGGATGTTGACTATGAGGGATCCAGGATATGCTCCAGGATATGACCAGAATCGCCAAACTGGTAACTTGTCTATTAACACCAGTATCCCTGTTACTAATAATCTTGGATCATTGCAGGATGCAGGTGTGACATCAGCGATAACCAGAGAGCTTCAAAAGTTGAAGGATATGATATCAAGTGTGCCAGGGATAGTGCAGCCTATACCGGAAGTATCCCAGGATAGTCACAACATATCCCGCTTTGCTCACCCCATTTGTGATGCAGAAATCCCAAAGAGATTCCAGACTCCTAACATGAAGCTGTATGATGGGACGACGGATCCTGAGGAGCATATTGCCAGTATAGGGAGAGGATGGAGATTAACCCTATCCCACCGGATCTTAAAGAAGCACGCTTGTGCAAGGGCTTCGGCTCTACTTTAACAGGACCAACCTTGAAATGGCTTCTAAATGTTCCGCCTCATTCAATTACATCATTTGCTCATTTAGTTAATTTGTTTAATACTCAGTTCTCTTGCAGTAGAAGCTTTGAAAAACTAACAAGTGACCTCTACAGGATAACACAGGGACCTCAAGAATCCCTAAGGGATTATATGAACAAATTCAGCAGGGAATCCTTGGACATCCCACACCTTGATGTTGCTACAGTAGTCTAAGCATTCAAGATGGGACTACCAAAGGATTCCCAGTTTTATCAGGATCTTGTGATGAATCCTTGCAGGAACTTGGACGAAGCTCGAAACAGGGCTTTGAGATATATCAGGCTTGAAGATGACAAGAAAATGCATGAGAGGATGAATTCATCCTCAATATACGAATCAACTAACAGGAAGTCAGAATCCTCATATAAGCCATACCGCTCTAAGCCATATGGCAGGAATGACAGCAAGAAAGTGAATGCTGTTGAGGATGAGGATCCTGAGGAGTATCCTGAATTGTCATAATATTGTTTTTCTGTTAACATACCCGAACTAATGTATGCTATGCAGGGTTTGGGAGATAAAGCGAGGTGGCCAAGAAAGAACAAGCAAAAGGCCGATTGGAAAGATAAATCCAAATGGTGTGCCTTCCATGAGGATTTTGGACATGTGACGGAAGATTGCATAGCCCTAAGGAAGGAAATAAGCTACCTATTAAGCAAGGGGTATTTGAAAGATCTTCTGGGCAGAAAGAAGAATAAGGGTCGGGATACTGATAAGGATCCTGAACGTGCAGCATCACCTCCTCCAGACGCCAAGATAATTAACTTTATTTCAGGAGAATCCGATATATGCGGAACATCTTATTCTGCAGCTAAAAGGCATGCCAAGGAGGCTAAGTCAGAAAGAGGAGACAAACCAACAAGGATGACAACACTTACAAACGACAAAATGATAACATTCGACAGTGACGACCGGAATAACATCCAGGATCCTCACCATGATGGTTTGGTAATAACTTTATATGTTGCTAATCACTTTGTGCGCAGGATATTGGTGGATAATGGCGGCTCCGTCAACATTATTCAACTGGAAACGCTGAAAAGGATGAATGTTTCCCTGATGGATATCACTTCAAAATCCACTCTGCTTGTTGGGTTCAGTGGAGAGGCCAGGAATACTGTGGGAGAAATAAAATTGTCTGTGTATGTTGAAGGGGTCAACTCAATGCTACGCTTCTGTGTCATGGACTCCTTATCCTGCTACAATATTATATTGGGCAGGCCATGGATCCATAATATGAAAGTTGTGCCATCAACCTATCATTAGTGTATCAAGATCCCTACCCCTTGGGGGGTTGTCAAGGTGGAAAGTGATCAACAAGAGGCAAAGGAATGTTATTCTTCCTCGATGAAATCTTCAACCAAGCCCAAAGCAGGATAGCAATTAAAGATACAAGCCCAGGATATGGCGGAGGCTTCAGAGCAGGATGTTAAGAAAATTATCCTGGATCAGGATAATCCAGATATCTCGGTGCTCGTAGGAACCAATATCCCCCAGGATATTGAAAATCAATTGACTAACTTTTTGAAATGCAGGATGTCAACATTCGCATGGAAGCATGAGGATATGACAAGTATTTCTAAGGATATTATAACTCACAAGCTTGGAATTGACAGGTCTTTCAAGCCTGTTCAGCAAAGGAGAGAGAAGTTTGCTCCTGAACGGAATGCAATTATTCAAGAAGAGGTAGAAAGGTTGTTGCAGTCCAAAATGATTAGGGAAGTCAAGTTCCCTAAGTGGCTAGCAAACGTGGTGGTGGTCCAGAAGAAGAATGGGAAGTGGAGAGTTTGTGTAGACTACATAGACCACAATAAAGCTTGTCCTATAGATCCGTTCCCATTACCTCATATCGATTCAATGGTAGATGCAACTGCCGGGCATGAAATTCTGACCTTTATGGATGCATCCTCAGGATTCCAACAGATCCAAATGGAACCCTCCGATCAGGAGGATACTGCTTTCATTACACCAACAGGTATTTATTGTTATACTGCCATGCCTTTTGGTTTGAAAAATGCAGGTGCAACGTACCAGAGATCGGTTAATATGATGTTTAAAGACAAACTGGGGGACACCATGGAGGTGTACATTGATGATATGGTGGTAAAGTCCAAGAAAGCTGAGGATCATCTCCGGGATATTGAAGGAGCATTTGATATCCTGGACCGGTACAATATGAAACTAAATCCTGCCAAGTGTCATTTTGGAGTGGGGGCAGGAAAGTTTTTAGGATATATGGTGACTAAAAGGGGAATAGAAGCAAGCCCGGAACAGATCAAAGCTATCCTGGATATCAAATCACCATCCAACATGAAAGATGTGCAAAGATTAATAGGTCGAGTAGCGGCGTTGAACAGGTTTATTTCAAGATCCTCAGAGAAAGGCAAGGAATTCTACGATATCCTGAAGAAGAATAAGAAATTCGAATGGGGAGAAAAGCATGAAGCAGCCCTACAAGAATTAAAGCAATATCTTTCAACTGCACCTCTGTTGATGAAGCCCGAGGATGGTGAACCATTATCCCTGTATCTCGCAGTATCAGAGAATGCAGTAAGTGCCGTTCTGGTAAAGGATCATGAAGGTCAGCAGTATCCTGTCTATTATGTTAGTAAAAGTTTGTTAGATGCTGAAACTAGATACTCACACTTAGAAAAATTGATATTAGCCCTAGTTATGGCGTCGACCAAGCTTAGACATTATTTTGAGACACATAGGATTCTTGTTAAAACTAATTATCCTGTTAAAAATGTGCTTAGGTAACCTGAGATGTCGGGTAGGATGGCTAAATGGTCCGTAAAGTTAAGTGCCTATGATTTAGTATATGAACGTAGGAATGCTATAAAGTCTCAGGCTTTAGCAGACTTTGTGGCTGATTTTAGTAGTGATATTCAAGATAAAGCCAACCTAGAAGTACAATAACTTGGTGAAAGTTCAGAATTTTGGATATTACATACTGATGGTGCATCCAACATAAGAGGTGTAGGATTAGGGATACTACTAAAATCGCCACAGGGGGACATATTACCCCAGGCTATTAAATGTGAATTTTCTGCTACCAATAATGAAGTTGAGTATGAAGCTCTGACAGCAGGATTAGAATTGGCTAAAAATATGAACATTAGATGTTTATAAGTATATGTTGATTCCCTGTTGATTACTAACCATTTCAATGGATCTTATGCAGTAAAAGGTGAAAAGTTAGCTGAATATCTTGAAATTGTTAAAAAATTAGCAGGATATTTCGAAATATTTACACTTGAACAGGTACCAAGAGAAAAGAATGTTGAAGCTGACGCTCTAGCAAACTTAGGATCTACTGTCAGGATACCGGAGGGAACTCAGATAGTGCACATCTTGTATCCTGCAATGGAACATTTCAAATCTCAGGATAAAGAAGTAGCATGTATCCAGGATCCTGGTGATGGATATCCTGAGAAGGATCCTGAATTCTGGCTGACTCCAATTGTGAAGTATCTTCAAGAAGGATATATCCCAAAGGATGCAAATCCTAAGGCTTTTAGGATGAAGGTGTCGCAGCCCCCGATCCCTGATCCCCGGGAACGGGCGGCCGCGAGCCAGTTTCGGTGGTATCGCATGATTGTCTAATTTGGCAGCAGAAATTTTCATCAGGACCGTAGTTAGGAAATATTTGATCAGAGTAAAATACCATATTTTCATAATATTAAACAAATGGGATAAAACCCAAGTTCATAGTACACACATTTTCATAGGAATAAATCCTATTTTTATTTAATAAAAACATATATTTTATTTTAGGTAACTTTATTGCCACTTTTCCAAGCCTTCAGTGCTGTCCAGCTGGCTTCTATTTGGCTTTCACAATTTGTTACCTGAAACGCGGTTTAAAAACATTTGTCAGTGGGAAATACTGGTGAGTGAATCCCAGTTTAATCAAGTTTAAATAAAACTTAGTTCACAGTGTACAGTATTGAGGGCGATCTCGCAATTATATTTGTTTCCAAGACATATCAATTAACATCCATGGTACTGTCATACTCAACTTGTGGAAATGTTACTCCTTGACCAGGTGGTAACAAATTTTGTATACAAAACCCCAACATACTCATGATAATTGTATTCTTACAAATACTCAATAATTGTTGTTCGCATGGAAAAATATTTAAGGTTTTGTATAAACAGTTCACAAAATAGGTTTACAAAAAGTGGATCAACTTACATTGATGTCTTAGATTTTCCGTAAGGGTTTCCTGGTGACAATCTAAAAATTACACAAATGCACACGTGTTAGTATAATAACCCATTTTAACATTAGTAATACCCTCCTCGAGACGGCATTCCAATGACTACGTCGGGCAGAACCACGACAGCCATTACGGAACCCTAGATCAATCGGGCAGCGTATCTAATACGTATCCAGGGGTTATGATACTTACAACGGAGCAGAACTTCGCTATTTAGGGGGTATAATACCCGTAGATAAAGCCTACTATCAGAAATTTAGAGAAAGATTTCGAATTTGAACGATCAGACTGAAGATCCGAGGCCATCTATTTATAGTTGCTGAATTTGGTCCTCTCGTGGCCCGTGTAAAACAAGCACAAGGCCTACGCGGCCCGCGTTGACTCCAGGTCAACGTGTAGCTGGGCTGAGTCGACAACTAGCTCCGTCGGGTGTTGGGCCACGTGGCTGCACCGGGCTGCGCCAAGGGTTAAGGGTCCTTTACGCGGCCCGCCTCAACTTAAAATTTTTAGTTTTTAATTATTTTTAATAATATTTAATGTATTTGGGGCCCGTTTTCACGTATGGGGTGTATTTTGGGACATGTTGGGATATTTTAAAATATATTAGGGTGTCGGAAAAATATTTGGGAGTGTCGGTTTACTTGAGGATTGTTACATCCTCCCCACCTTGTTTTAGAGCTCGTCCTCGAGATCTACTGGAACAAGTGTGGATAGTTTCTTTGCATTTCAGATTCAAGCTCCCATGTGTACTCAGGTCCTCTTTTGGAGTCCCACTTCACTTTGACCAGAACTAATCTCTTGTGTTTGAGGTTCTTGACCTTCCTGTCTTCAATTTGTAGAGGCCTTTCTACAAATTTAAGTTGTTCATTTACCTCTATATCCTTAAGAGGTACTATCAGTGATTCACCAGCTAAACACTTCTTGAGATTAGATACATGAAATACATCATGTATTCCTGCCATTTCTTCTGGCAGTTGTAGCTGATAGGCTACAGGTCCTATTCTTCTAATAATCTTAAAAGGTCCAACATACCTGGGACTTAGCTTTCCTCTTTTGATGAATCTTACTACTCATTTCCAAGGAGAGACCTTTAATAATACTTTATCTCCTACTTGAAATTCCAATGGCTTACGTCTGTTATCAGCATAACTTTTCTGTCGATCTCGTGCTGCTTTTAGTCGTTCTTTGACTTGAATAATCTTATCGGTTGTTTCTTGCACTATCTCAGGTCCAGATAGTTGCTTTTCCCCAATTTTCGCCCAACAGACTGGGGTTCGGCACTTTCGTCCATAAAGTGCTTCGAATGGTGCAGCATTGATACTTGTGTGTTAACTGTTATTATAAGAAAATTCTATTAAAGGTAAGTGATCGTCCCAATTATCTCCGAAATCAATTACACAAGCTCTAAGCATGTCTTCCATCGTCTGAATTATCCTTTCGCTTTGTCCGTCCGTTTGAGGATAATAAGCTGTGCTTAGATTCAACTTGGTTCCCATTGCCTTTTGGAAACTTGACCAAAAATGAGAGTTAAATCGGCTATTTCATTTACATATAATTTAGCTAACTGTTCCATACTGAAAGTTTCTTTCATTGGTAGGAAATGAGCTGACTTGGTTAGCCTATCTACAATCACCCAGATTGTATCATTACCTTTCCTTGTTTTAGGTAATTTAGTAACAAAATCCATTGTTATTAATTCCCATTTCCACACTGGCATTTCTAATTGATGCAACAGACCTGAGGGTTTCTGGTGTTCAGCTTTAACTTGTGAACAAGTTAAACATTTAGAAACATAGGCCGCTAGGTCCTTTTTCATTCCTATCCACCAGAAATTTTTCCTTAAATCCTGGTACATTTTTTTCACTTCCTGGATGTATTGTATACTTAGACTTATGGGCTTCTTCTAATATACGATGACGTAGGTTTCCTATTTTAGGTATCCACATTCTCTTTTCATGGAATCTCCAAATTCCATCCGTTCCTTGTTCTAATTCCTTAATCATACCTTTTAGTTTTTCAGTATCGTCCTTGATTACTGATTCTTGTGCTTTTCTAATTTGATCATTTAAATCTACTTGTAGATTTAATTTAAGAGAACGTACCCTTTTTGGCTTTTCGTGATACTTTCGGCTTAAAGCATCTGCCACTACATTTGCTTTTCCTTCATGATACTGGATATCACAATCATAATCACTAAGCATCTCCATCCAGCGTCTTTGCCTCATATTCAACTCCTTTTGCCCGAAAACATACCTTAAACTCTTATGATCTGTGAATATGGTAAACTTACTACCATAAAGGTAATGTCTCCAAATCTTAAGGGAAAAAATTATAGCTCCTAATTCTAGATCATGGGTCGAATAATTCTCTTCATGATTCTTAAGTTGTCTAGAGGCGTAAGCTATAACCTTTTGACGTTGCATTAATACACATCCATAACCTAATTTAGAAGCGTCACAATAGACTACGAAGTCTTCAGTTCCTTCTGGTAACGCTAGTATGGGTGTATGGGTTAATCTATGCTTAAGAATTCTAAATGCTTCTTCTTGTTTTGGTCCCCATTCAAACTTAATGGATTTACAGGTTAACTTAGTTAAAGGAATGGCTATTCTAGAAAAATCTTGAATAAATCTTCTATAATAACCAGCCAATCCTAAGAAACTTCTAACCTTTGTTGGTGACTCAGGGGTTTTCCATTTGGTAATTGCCTCGATCTTTGTGGGATCCACATGAATTCCTTCATGATTCACTAAGTGTCCAAGAAATTGTACTTGCTCTAACCAAAATTCGCACTTTGAAAATTTAGCATAAAGCTTTTCCTTTCTTAGTAGACTTAAAAGTACGTGCAAATGCTTTGCATGATCTTCTTTACTCTTAGAGTAAATTAGAATATCATCTATAAAAACAATTATGAATTTATCCAAATATGGCTTACATATTCGGTTCATCATGTCCATAAATGCGGCTAGGGCATTGGTTAAACCAAATGGCATGACAGTAAATTCATAATGGCCATACCTTGTTCTGAATGCGGTCTTAGGAATATCCTCTTCCTGTACCTTTAATTGATGATATCCTGATCTTAAATCGATTTTAGAGAAAAATCGGGCTCCTTGCAATTGATCAAACAGATCATCGATTCTCGGTAATGGGTACCGATTCTTAATCGTGACTTTGTTCAATTCACGGTAGTCAATGCACATACGCATCGATCCGTCCTTCTTTTTAACGAACAATATTGGTGCTCCCCATGGCGATGAGCTTGGTTGTATAAATCCTTTTTCCAGTAATTCATCTAATTGTTTCTTCAGTTCCTGCATTTCGGCGGGTGCCAAACGGTAAGGTGCTTTGGCAATCGGTGCTGTTCCTGGTAGCAGGTGAATTCTGAATTCAACTTCTCTATCTGGCAGTAGTCCTGGTAATTCTTCTGGAAATACATCTGAAAACTGAGATACTACTGGAATGTCTTTTAGTTCTTTTCCTTTAGTGTTAGTGATTATAGAAATCAAATACACTATAGATCCTTTTCTTATATAACTTGCAGTTTTCATCACAGAGATGAATTTTGTGGATCTAAATGGCTTTTCACCTTTAATTGTGATCTTTTTACCTTTTGGTGAATTTACTTGGATTAACTTTTGATCACATAGAATACTGGCTTTATTGGCTACCAACCAATCCATTCCTAATACAACATCAAATCCTGCCAAATTCATTGGGTAAAGATTTGCCATAAACTTTTGGTTTAAAATCTCTATTCTTGCTTCCTGCAAGATTTCAGAAATCCTAACAGTTTCTCCATTTGCTGTCTCTACTAGACATTCTTGTGGTAGTTTAGTTAATGACTGATTAAGAAGTTTGCAAAACGAAGTATTAATAAAACTTTGGTTTGCACTAGAGTCAAATAATACCTTAGCAAATACATCATTAACTAAAAACGTACCAGCTATCACGTCTGGAATCATCTTGGCTTCATCTGCAGTTAGAACAAATGCTCTAGCATTTTTAGTCTTCTTGTTGTTCGCAGCTGGAGCCAATTTCGGACAATTCGGCTTGATGTGACCTTTTTCTCCACAGTTGAAGCACAGTCCATTACTGGATTTTCTCCTGCAATCTTCTTCCTTGTGTCCTGGCATCTTGCAGAAATTGCAAAGAGTGGAGCATTTTCCCGAATGCTTTTTCTTGCAGACCTTGCAAAATGGTGCAGAGGTAGAACCCATATTGATTGTAATTCCCAGAACGGAATTCTTGAGTAAGCCTTTGGGTTAGGTTTCTCCTCTGATCTTCTTCTCTAGTACGGATTAGTTCATCTGTCAAGGTATTTGCTAGTTTACAGCTTCTTCTATAGTTTGTGGTCTAGCTGCCTTGACTACGTGTCTAATCTCTCCAATTAATCCCCAAATGTAACGGGAGATTAATACCGGTTCAGGTGATGCAAGGGTTGGTACTATTCTAGCATATTCAAAGAATGTAGTATTATACCCCTTACTATCTACCCCGGTCATCCTAAGGTTCAGAAACTTATTAGCTATTTGTTCCTTTTCATTAGGATGGCAGAATTTCCTTTCTACCATATTCTTAAATTCTTCCCATTCCATGTTGTATATCCTATTACTTCCTCTGGACTGGAGGATAGTATTCCACCATTCTAAGGCTGAGTTCTTAAACAGATTAGAAGCAAACATTATCTTATCTTCTTCAGCACACTTGCTTATTTTTAAAACAGCCTCAGTCTTCTCTATCCAGCGTAGTGCTGCAATGGGTCCTTCATTGCCCGAGAATTCTATTGGTTTGCAGGACCATAATTCTTTGTAAGAACAACTATAAGGCATGGTTCTTCTTCTTTTGGGAATGGGCATTTGAAGTACGGGTCCATTGTTCACGCTGTGTTCTGGTTCAATTGGTCGCTTACTGCTATGCTTACTTTTATTATTCGCTTCTTGAACCGTTTGAATAATAAATGGCATTGCATCTATAATTCCTTGTGCCACTATGTGTTGAACGACACTATTATCCATTTGGTTTCCATTGTTATTGATGCTCGGATTCTCATTAACTACGTTAATGTTACTCTGGTTATCATTATTCAGATTTCCTTGATTTCCTTCGTCGGCCATCTGAATTTTAAACATTTACCCCATATTAATATCACAAAATAGTATTTAATATAGTTAATCACATGACACGCATTTTTGCCAAAAGCGTCGATCATTGCGACTTTACTCTATTCATCTATTATGCATCTATTACACACTAGTACTGAAATAAAAATTACAATACCAACTGAAATAAAATTATACTAATAATAGTAGGCATCCGTACACACATATTTTATTTTATTATATTATTATTATTACTATTACCGTTTTCACCATCTCATCTACGGATATGGATTCATCCAGAAATCCATATTGCGCTCGTCGTATTTCCATACGAGTCGCTATCCCACCTGTCTCATTCGTTCACTACTTTCTAGAATTTCCTCACCAAAAGTCCTAAGTTCTTGTACGTTTTCTGCACTCATTGGGGGTGCAAGTTCTAGGACTGGGTTCGGAATCTGGGGTGCGGGTTCCTGATATGGGGGTGTAGGTGCCTGAAATCGGTAAGGATCTTCTAAAATCTCCCTAATGTATTCATCGTGGTAATAGGGATCTAAAGGGTCCAAACCTGGGTAGGCTCCTATGTTTGGCATGGGCATGTCTTCATGTATCGGATAACGTTGCACATAGTCCCTATTATCGTCCCACCAGGGGTCGTAATTTGGGTCTAGGGGTTTTGGTGCTGGTATCCTAGGTATTTCTTCTGGATTGAAGTCATGCATTTCTACTTGGTTTTCAGGGTTTTCTATCTCCATGGGTTGGTCAGGGATTGGTAGTTGTGGTTGAGGTGCTATTATTTGCTCCAGATTAGGGTCAGCTGCAGTGGTTGCTAGGATATGGATATTGGCTATACCCCTATTTATCATACCCTGGGCATAGGCATCTTTCTCTCTTTTGGCTGCTGCTAGTGCCCTCTGGTCTTGTAACTTTTTCATACGCTTTCTACGCTCGTGTGCCCCTCGACTGAACCATCCCCTCTTTTTCTGAGGAAATGGCTCTTCTGACTGAGCCTTAAACACAAAGATTCCATCTTCCATATCAGCAGAGTACCCTGAGAGGGCAGGCTGAGAAGAGGAGGTGCCTTCGCTTCTAGGCGAACCAGACAATTGACGATACGCGTCAGATGGTCCTTGGTCGCTCATACTGTAAACTAACAAATAGTCAAATAACACATAACAATAAATACAGTTATGCACGTATTTTCATAATTTATTCCCTAACAGATTGAATTTTGATGTCAGCAGAACACTTCTGTGGCTGAATCAGTGGCATAGCTCTGATACCACCTCCTGTCGCAGCCCCCGATCCCTGATCCCCGGGAACGGGCGGCCGCGAGCCAGTTTCGGTGGTATCGCATGATTGTCTAATTTGGCAGCAGAAATTTTCATCAGGACCGTAGTTAGGAAATATTTGATCAGAGTAAAATACCATATTTTCATAATATTAAACAAATGGGATAAAACCCAAGTTCATAGTACACACATTTTCATAGGAATAAATCCTATTTTTATTTAATAAAAACATCTATTTTATTTTAGGTAACTTTATTGCCACTTTTCCAAGCCTTCAGTGCTGTCCAGCTGGCTTCTATTTGGCTTTCACAATTTGTTACCTGAAACGCGGTTTAAAAACATTTGTCAGTGGGAAATACTGGTGAGTGAATCCCAGTTTAATCAAGTTTAAATAAAACTTAGTTCACAGTGTACAGTATTGAGGGCGATCTCGCAATTATATTTGTTTCCAAGACATATCAATTAACATCCATGGTACTGTCATACTCAACTTGTGGAAATGTTACTCCTTGACCAGGTGGTAACAAATTTTGTATACAAAACCCCAACATACTCATGATAATTGTATTCTTACAAATACTCAATAATTGTTGTTCGCATGGAAAAATATTTAAGGTTTTGTATAAACAGTTCACAAAATAGGTTTACAAAAAGTGGATCAACTCACATTGATGTCTTAGATTTTCCGTAAGGGTTTCCTGGTGACAATCTAAAAATTACACAAATGCACACGTGTTAGTATAATAACCCATTTTAACATTAGTAATACCCTCCCCGAGACGACATTCCAATGACTACGTCGGGCAGAACCACGACAGCCATTACGGAACCCTAGATCAATCGGGCAGCGTATCTAATACGTATCCAGGGGTTATGATACTTACAACGGAGCAGAACTTCGCTATTTAGGGGGTATAATACCCGTAGATAAAGCCTACTATCAGAAATTTAGAGAAAGATTTCGAATTTGAACGATCAGACTGAAGATCCGAGGCCATCTATTTATAGTTGCTGAATTTGGTCCTCTCGTGGCCCGTGTAAAACAAGCACAAGGCCTACGCGGCCCGCGTTGACTCCAGGTCAACGTGTAGCTGGGCTGAGTCGACAACTAGCTTCGTCAGGTGTTGGGCCACGTGGCCGCACCGGGCTGCGCCACCTTTTGAACCTCTCGCGGCCCGCGTAAGGGTTAAGGGTCCTTTACGCGGCCCGCCTCAACTTAAAATTTTCATTTTTTAATAATATTTAATGTATTTGGGGCCCGTTTTCACATATGGGGTGTATTTTGGGACATGTTGGGATATTTTAAAATATATTAGGGTGTCGGAAAAATATTCGAGAGTGTCGGTTTACTTGAGGATTGTTACAGAAGGTATCTCGTTTTACTATTATAAATAATATTTTGTATAAGAAATCCCTTGCAGGTCCGTACCTAAAGTGCTTGGAAGATCCTAAAACCAAGGAGGTACTTCAGGATATACACGAAGGAGACTGTGGCAACCATACTGGGGGCAGATCTCTGTTCTCGAAGGTGTTGAGAACAGGATATTACTGGCCGACCATGAGAAAGGATGCCGCAGAGTATGCTCAGAAATGCGATGCATGTCAAAGACACGACATCATCTTGCATTAGCCTGCAGAACCGTTATATCCTATTGTATCCCCGTGGCCATTCATGAAATGGGGAATGGATATAGTAGGAAAGCTTCCAAATGCTCCAGGAGGAAGAGTCTTTTTGCTGTCAATGACAGATTACTTCTCCAAGTGGGTCGAGGCTGAAGCCTTTGTTCAAGTTAGAGATCAAGAAGTAGTATCTTTCATAGAGAGGAATATCCTGACTAGATTTTGGGTACGAGCTGAGATAATTTGTGATAATGGCTCTCAGTTCATCAGCAAGAGAACTACTGATTTTTGCAAAAGTTGGGGAATCAAGATGATTACATCAACTCCAATACATCCTCAAGAAAATGGACAGGCAGAATCCCAAAACAAGATAATTGTCAACAATTTGAAGAAAAGGTTAGGTGCTAAAAAAGGAAGATGAGCAGAAGAAGTACCATTTGTTCTATGGGCTGATAGAACAACTGTGAAGAATGCTACTAGGCAAACCCCATTTTCTTTGGTGTTTGGGGCAGAAGCAGTGATCCCGACAGAAATGGTGATACCGACAGCTAGATCAAGCCTACGGGATCCTGAATCAAATCCTGAAATCTTATGTCAAGAACTGAATACTATTGACGAAACAAGGGATGCGGCAAAATTAAGAATGGCAGCATATCAACAGAGGATATCCAGAGCATATAACAAGAACCTAAGGACTAGAAGCTCCAAAGTGGAAGGACCTTATGAGATTGAATCGGAATCTGGGAAAGGAGCATACCGACTCAAGAATATGGAAGGGGATATGTTGCCAAGATCCTGAAATGCTATACACCTTAAGCTTTATTTCAAGTGAGTTTAGAATTTAATTTCTAACTCAGGATGGTATGAATTCTATCTATTTTAAATATGTTTGATTTAATTTATTTTTTGAAACCCAATACTGACTTAAGCATCGAAGGGGTGTTAGCCAAGCTAACACCCACCTTAGTTTAAAGGTGTTTTATAGGATACGCTTCAGGATGTTACTCTAGGATATATACTCAAGATGAATCGAAAGATTAGAGGATTGGCCCCCTCTCTCATGTTTAAGGGATCCTTATCCCTTCAAAGGTTTAAAGGTTTTCACCTTTCTCTCGAATTCGGTTTAAACACCCCGCCTGGAGCGCAAGTTATCCAGGGATAGTTCAAGATAGCGGGACCAGTTCATGTAACAGTGATTGACAATTTCGTTATTATTGGCTATATCCTGGATCCTTAAGGTATATGAGGATTGATCACCCTCTCTCACGAAAGGGTATTTTCATATTCTCTAAGGTTTGAAGGTTTTCACCTTTCTAAGTCTTGGAGTTTATACACTCCCGCCTGTAGCGCACGAAAACAAGGGTTTATCCCCAGGATGCTAAGGGTTAGGGGTGTTCAAAACCGGATATCTGAAATTTCGGATATCCGAAAGTCGGATATCCGAACATTTCGGATAGTGGATTTCACTATCCGAATCCGTATCCGAAATTTCGGATATCCGACTTTCGGATACGGATACGGATAATGAACCGGGTATCCGAAATTCTAAAAAAATAAATTTCAAATAAAAATAATAACTTTTCTAACATACCAAATAGCAAATAGAAAGATCTGTTCAAAGTTCAACTGAATGAAATATGCTTCCAAAAATCAAAATACAAGGTATTTGTGAATAAATCTATGGAGCAACTTTACTCTTGAATCAAAATACAAGGTATTTGTGAATTAATCTACTG